>CAJQUW010004726.1:0-186535 GCA_907163375.1 Prostheceraeus crozeri | reverse complement strand
TACGTTTGAGAACTGTGTCAAATGCCCAACCAACATGAGACATGAGTTGCCCCAGCGGTTTCGGTCTAAAATATGACACACTCCCTTGCCACACTTATCACTACGGCATCGTCCGCCGTCCCGAAGGAACACCCTGTCAGTGGAATATTACAGCAAAACTCTCCGTGTCTTGCTCGCTTTCAGTGAAAAGCCGCTTATACCATGCGAAGACTGGCTCAGACATGAAAACCTGTAGAGTTGGTAAGAGGTTGACAGACTTTGAGCAGCTTGATAGCAAGCCGTAGAGAGCTTGATTCACCAGCGTTTTGCAATGGAGATGTTTAGAGGCCACCCATGACAAGATAGCTAAGACTCAACCGATTGGCGTTCAAAGTGCTACGTT
This sequence comes from Prostheceraeus crozeri, assembly GCA_907163375.1. Lineage (NCBI taxonomy): Eukaryota > Metazoa > Platyhelminthes > Polycladida > Euryleptidae > Prostheceraeus > Prostheceraeus crozeri. The sequence continues at coordinate 186,153 of CAJQUW010004726.1, read as the reverse complement.
GAGAACTGTGTCAAATGCCCAACATGAGACATGAGTTGCCCCAGCGGTTTCGGTCTAAACTATGACACACTCCCTTGCCACACTTATCACTACGGCATCGTCCGCCGTCCCGAAGGAACACCCTGTCAGTGGAATATTACAGCAAAACTCTCCGTGTCTTGCTCGCTTTCAGTGAAAAGCCGCTTATACCATGCGAAGACTGGCTCAGACATGAAAACCTGTAGAGTTGGTAAGAGGTTGACAGACTTTGAGCAGCTTGATAGCAAGCCGTAGAGAGCTTGATTCGCCAGCGTTTTGCAATGGAGATGTTTAGAGGCCACCCATGACAAGATAGCTAAGACTCAACCGATTGGCGTTCAAAGTGCTACGTTGAGAACTGTGTCAAATGCCCAACATGAGACATGAGTTGCCCCAGCGGTTTCGGTCTAAACTATGACACACTCCCTTGCCACACTTATCACTACGGCATCGTCCGCCGTCCCGAAGGAACACCCTGTCAGTGGAATATTACAGCAAAACTCTCCGTGTCTTGCTCGCTTTCAGTGAAAAGCCGCTTATACCATGCGAAGACTGGCTCAGACATGAAAACCTGTAGAGTTGGTAAGAGGTTGACAGACTTTGAGCAGCTTGATAGCAAGCCGTAGAGAGCTTGATTCACCAGCGTTTTGCAATGGAGATGTTTAGAGGCCACCCATGACAAGATAGCTAAGACTCAACCGATTGGCGTTCAAAGTGCTACGTTGAGAACTGTGTCAAATGCCCAACATGAGACATGAGTTGCCCCAGCGGTTTCGGTCTAAACTATGACACACTCCCTTGCCACACTTATCACTACGGCATCGTCCGCCGTCCCGAAGGAACACCCTGTCAGTGGAATATTACAGCAAAACTCTCCGTGTCTTGCTCGCTTTCAGTGAAAAGCCGCTTATACCATGCGAAGACTGGCTCAGACATGAAAACCTGTAGAGTTGGTAAGAGGTTGACAGACTTTGAGCAGCTTGATAGCAAGCCGTAGAGAGCTTGATTCACCAGCGTTTTGCAATGGAGATGTTTAGAGGCCACCCATGACAAGATAGCTAAGACTCAACCGATTGGCGTTCAAAGTGCTACGTTGAGAACTGTGTCAAATGCCCAACATGAGACATGAGTTGCCCCAGCGGTTTCGGTCTAAACTATGACACACTCCCTTGCCACACTTATCACTACGGCATCGTCCGCCGTCCCGAAGGAACACCCTGTCAGTGGAATATTACAGCAAAACTCTCCGTGTCTTGCTCGCTTTCAGTGAAAAGCCGCTTATACCATGCGAAGACTGGCTCAGACATGAAAACCTGTAGAGTTGGTAAGAGGTTGACAGACTTTGAGCAGCTTGATAGCAAGCCGTAGAGAGCTTGATTCACCAGCGTTTTGCAATGGAGATGTTTAGAGGCCACCCATGACAAGATAGCTAAGACTCAACCGATTGGCGTTCAAAGTGCTACGTTGAGAACTGTGTCAAATGCCCAACATGAGACATGAGTTGCCCCAGCGGTTTCGGTCTAAACTATGACACACTCCCTTGCCACACTTATCACTACGGCATCGTCCGCCGTCCCGAAGGAACACCCTGTCAGTGGAATATTACAGCAAAACTCTCCGTGTCTTGCTCGCTTTCAGTGAAAAGCCGCTTATACCATGCGAAGACTGGCTCAGACATGAAAACCTGTAGAGTTGGTAAGAGGTTGACAGACTTTGAGCAGCTTGATAGCAAGCCGTAGAGAGCTTGATTCACCAGCGTTTTGCAATGGAGATGTTTAGAGGCCACCCATGACAAGATAGCTAAGACTCAACCGATTGGCGTTCAAAGTGCTACGTTGAGAACTGTGTCAAATGCCCAACATGAGACATGAGTTGCCCCAGCGGTTTCGGTCTAAACTATGACACACTCCCTTGCCACACTTATCACTACGGCATCGTCCGCCGTCCCGAAGGAACACCCTGTCAGTGGAATATTACAGCAAAACTCTCCGTGTCTTGCTCGCTTTCAGTGAAAAGCCGCTTATACCATGCGAAGACTGGCTCAGACATGAAAACCTGTAGAGTTGGTAAGAGGTTGACAGACTTTGAGCAGCTTGATAGCAAGCCGTAGAGAGCTTGATTCACCAGCGTTTTGCAATGGAGATGTTTAGAGGCCACCCATGACAAGATAGCTAAGACTCAACCGATTGGCGTTCAAAGTGCTACGTTGAGAACTGTGTCAAATGCCCAACATGAGACATGAGTTGCCCCAGCGGTTTCGGTCTAAACTATGACACACTCCCTTGCCACACTTATCACTACGGCATCGTCCGCCGTCCCGAAGGAACACCCTGTCAGTGGAATATTACAGCAAAACTCTCCGTGTCTTGCTCGCTTTCAGTGAAAAGCCGCTTATACCATGCGAAGACTGGCTCAGACATGAAAACCTGTAGAGTTGGTAAGAGGTTGACAGACTTTGAGCAGCTTGATAGCAAGCCGTAGAGAGCTTGATTCGCCAGCGTTTTGCAATGGAGATGTTTAGAGGCCACCCATGACAAGATAGCTAAGACTCAACCGATTGGCGTTCAAAGTGCTACGTTGAGAACTGTGTCAAATGCCCAACATGAGACATGAGTTGCCCCAGCGGTTTCGGTCTAAACTATGACACACTCCCTTGCCACACTTATCACTACGGCATCGTCCGCCGTCCCGAAGGAACACCCTGTCAGTGGAATATTACAGCAAAACTCTCCGTGTCTTGCTCGCTTTCAGTGAAAAGCCGCTTATACCATGCGAAGACTGGCTCAGACATGAAAACCTGTAGAGTTGTTAAGAGGTTGACAGACTTTGAGCAGCTTGATAGCAAGCCGTAGAGAGCTTGATTCACCAGCGTTTTGCAATGGAGATGTTTAGAGGCCACCCATGACAAGATAGCTAAGACTCAACCGATTGGCGTTCAAAGTGCTACGTTGAGAACTGTGTCAAATGCCCAACATGAGACATGAGTTGCCCCAGCGGTTTCGGTCTAAACTATGACACACTCCCTTGCCACACTTATCACTACGGCATCGTCCGCCGTCCCGAAGGAACACCCTGTCAGTGGAATATTACAGCAAAACTCTCCGTGTCTTGCTCGCTTTCAGTGAAAAGCCGCTTATACCATGCGAAGACTGGCTCAGACATGAAAACCTGTAGAGTTGGTAAGAGGTTGACAGACTTTGAGCAGCTTGATAGCAAGCCGTAGAGAGCTTGATTCGCCAGCGTTTTGCAATGGAGATGTTTAGAGGCCACCCATGACAAGATAGCTAAGACTCAACCGATTGGCGTTCAAAGTGCTACGTTGAGAACTGTGTCAAATGCCCAACATGAGACATGAGTTGCCCCAGCGGTTTCGGTCTAAACTATGACACACTCCCTTGCCACACTTATCACTACGGCATCGTCCGCCGTCCCGAAGGAACACCCTGTCAGTGGAATATTACAGCAAAACTCTCCGTGTCTTGCTCGCTTTCAGTGAAAAGCCGCTTATACCATGCGAAGACTGGCTCAGACATGAAAACCTGTAGAGTTGGTAAGAGGTTGACAGACTTTGAGCAGCTTGATAGCAAGCCGTAGAGAGCTTGATTCACCAGCGTTTTGCAATGGAGATGTTTAGAGGCCACCCATGACAAGATAGCTAAGACTCAACCGATTGGCGTTCAAAGTGCTACGTTGAGAACTGTGTCAAATGCCCAACATGAGACATGAGTTGCCCCAGCGGTTTCGGTCTAAACTATGACACACTCCCTTGCCACACTTATCACTACGGCATCGTCCGCCGTCCCGAAGGAACACCCTGTCAGTGGAATATTACAGCAAAACTCTCCGTGTCTTGCTCGCTTTCAGTGAAAAGCCGCTTATACCATAAGAAGACTGGCTCAGACATCATTAAAAATGTTTTCATTGACTTCAGCAGGGTCGAAAACCCCAGAAAATCTCCAAAACTAGTGAATTTAAATTTTTCAACTTTTTAGTACTACTTATGACATTTTATAAGTTGTCTATCACTTAGGACAGGTCAATAGCGACCGAACCTTTTTTGAATCAAGTCAAACGGACTTGTAGTAGAAGCAAAGTTACAAGCCTTTAAATTTTTGGAGTCTTTTATGGCCTGGAGACGAAGGCCATCTCCTGGCTAACCTCTAAGTCTGACGCCTTAGCTGATATCAGCAATGAAATTTTCTAAGTCGGTTTCTTACAGAGACCCGGAATTTGGAATGTCCGAAGCTATCATCGGAGCTCAGAGAGACGACCTACCTTTGACAATCTCTTGTATTAATGACAAGTCTCTGTCGGTTCCCAGCTTATATAGTGTGTGGCGATCAGCTGATGACGTAATACCCATCATCCAAATCTTTAAATCCGTTTATCTCCGGTTCTAGTGCTCCGATTGAGCTGCAAATACACCTTTTCCATGTTGAATTTGACGCTAAATCCGAATCTGGCCTCCGTTTTCCCATCCGATGCTTCGTTTTGGCTCTGCAGCCACAGCCATCGCAAAAATTCTAACTGTCGTTTTTTCGAAAAATGTTGAAAATTTTTTCTCTCCGATTGACTTGAAACTCACCATGTTGATAAAGAATTTGACGTTGATTCCAAATCTGAAATCCGTTTTCCCATCCGATGCTTCGTTTTGAAGCTACAGCCCAAAACGTCCCAAATTCTAACTCTGTCGTTTTTCGCCAATGTCCCAAAATCTTAAATGGCGTCTCACATCTAATCGAAGACAGATATGAACAAGCCGATTCTTTCAGTGAATTTGTCTCACTCTTAGCTTTCAAACGAGCTATTGCACGACAAAATCCGTCCACTAGAAGCAAAGTTGGAAGATCGATGCCGGGGGGGGGGGGGGACGTCAGCGAAAATTTTTCTCTCCGATTGCTTTCAAATTCACCATACAGATGCAGAATTTCACGCTGAATCCGAATCTGGCCTCCGTTTTCCCATCCGAGCACTGCTTCCACTCGAAACATCCCATTTTCAACCCAACATTCATCAGATTTCACGAAAATCATAACACACTATAGCCTCAAGTCAAAACCTGGCGGTCGCCCAAGTCCACCACGACACTCTGTCGTTTTATCGAGGGGGGGACGTCAGCGAACATTTTGTTAACGTGGACCAACCTGGCAGACACACCACGACAGACCACAACCTCTGTCGTTCCAGAGGGGGGGGACGTCAGCGACTTTTTTCGATGGCGGCCATCTTGCGCTATCCAGAAGTGGAGTTTTACTTACTACTTTCCTGAATTGCTGTAAGGGACCATGTCTCGGCTTCGCACGGCTGGTAGCACACACGTCTCAAAAAGTCATCTTTTTAAATACATTGCCACATTACTCTTATTGATGTTTTAATGCTGCGCAAAGGCTATCCATCCTACATTTATTCTTCTTTGTACTTCCTCTCGTTAGGAATTTTTCGATAGTCTGAATTTTCGGCCAAGGTAAGTATAGTCCTCCACAGCTTCGATTTCCTTGCCGTTGATTTCTATCTGACATGGAAGTGTGAAGTCCAAACATAACATTGGTCTTGCCGGCATTTATTGTCAGCTTGTTCAATCTGCATAGAATTGAACCATCAATGAGGAAGTTAGTAAAACATGGATTTGTGTTTTGGATTTGCACGCACAGCATTTCTGGTGTTCATCCTTTGCTGTTTTGAACACTCTTGATGACGGATATTCACTTCCATGGATTTCCGTGCTGGTTCTGTAAAAGTAGTCAAAACATCGTGTTATCAATGTTGATATCAGTATTTCTTTCGCATGAAACAATATTTATATACATATTTTCAATTTTAAATGTATGAGCGATCCTGTTCAGTGATGTGAACAGAGTTTCTTGATATGCGAAAATTTCTGTCGCAATAGATTTGCGCTATATAGTCATATACACCTTTATACTTATGATGAGCCTTAAATGAAGTAAATCAAATCAAATAGTTTGTTTTTTTCATTAGGTTATAAGTATAACTCATTCTCTATAGACTTTCTCATTATTCTCATTTTCTCATCCTACTGTTGTACGCCTGTAAGTACTATAAAAAAATACTTGTTATTTGACTTGGTGATGGACTCTAGTATTTCCTGCATCGCTATGTATTGCAGTACGTTGTGTCCTTTCATTTCGTTTCACTTGAGCGTTTCTCATATCATGTCATATATGCCTGTACATGTAGCTTCATGTTCACACTAAAGCGCACCTTCATCACGACTGGAGTACTGGACGTTCTGCCTAATCCGCGAATACAGCATAGCATTGCTTCTCATCTTTCGAGAGTGTTGTCTCTACGTCATGGCAAGTTATTGCGCTTCACAGAGGATTGTAATTGAAATTTCTGAAGACCCACCAGTCAAGTCAATATGATCTAAATAAATTAGATCATTTCACAAAATTCTATAAGATTATTTATATAGATTATAGATTCTATATAGATTATCTTCACAAATAGAGAACACTTTCCACTTGAGAATGACATCAGTTGTCTTTTGAAACGTTGTATTAACCGGCATAACTCTAGAAAATCGAGATTCCGAGAGTGGCTGTTCAAATTATTCGATATGATTTGAAAAATGACATGAGAAAAAGAGAGGTGACCTTTTTTCACGAGTGTTGCCTACTAAGCGGCTTCCGGTGCGAAGCATATATAGCTATCATCAACAGACTCAACTATGTCATCCAATAAAGTGAGATTTGAAGTACGATAAGTGCCATTTTCTAGCGTAAATATAGATAAATATTCATAGGCAGCCGATTACATGATAAGTACATTAAAGTACAAGGTTCAACCGCTCCAAGAATGTACAGAAGTTGGGTTTTGTAGTATATGTATGTAGTTGGGTTATATTTATATGCGCGCTGACATAGCGTCTAAAGTCGAACAATTTAAGTCTCAAAAAGGTTCCATATTCACAAACTGTCATCAATTACCGAAACCGAACGTCTGGTTGCTTACATTATGCGCTTTCATTAGACAAATATTTGGTAGGAGACACCAAGCTCACGTCCCATGGCTTCACCTTGTTATGCAAAATAGTCTCACCATGAAAAACAAGATACTTCTGCTGCAAAATGATTCGCAGCATCGTAGAGATACTCAAGTCTGGCCTTTTTGTGTCTAGATAAGGTAAGAAGGTTTGGCCTACGCAGAAATGTTTTAATCTATTCCTACGTTTGTGAAAAGTGACTCTAGATGTACACCCATCGAATGAAGACTGTAAATGACTGAAAATATATTCTCATCTTTCGATACAAAAATTAAAATGCGGAGGATCTTTATGGTAAGCTCATAGCCAGTTAACGATAGGAGAGAAGAATGCTGGCTGAAATTTCAAAGTTTTTTTTGTTTCGTCCAACTACATTATGACGATCTCGTCGATCAATAAGATATCTCGATGTTGTTTGAACTTGTCACGGAATTCTAGAGGAGAAATTATCACGGAACTCTCGTCTAGAATTCCGTGGAAATTATAGAAAAAATCATTTACCATCTTCTCGGTATTCCGAAACAAAAGAAGTTTGGGGGATAAATTTAAATGAGTCCCATGGTGAATCATCGAACTTGAGAAGGCACTGGACGCTGATGGCTCGTCATTTGTGCTTTGTTTCTTATACGAAGTAGAATAATTTGTAATCGAAGCTTCAGCGAGGTTTTGTGATTTTCCTGCTTTTTAAATTACACAAATGTTCCGTACTACTCAGCTGATAGACTACCTCTTCATCAGCAATGATAATGGACCTTTTTTCTTTTGATATCTACTGCTTATTGAGTCACATGATACTGCACATGTTTATAGTGCATTGCATAATTTCAAATTTGCAACTTAAGTTCTTTTAACCTTTTACTCAATCAGGGTACTTACTGGAAGGGTTCACGATAGTGTGATCAACTCTATTCTGTATTACTGTACTCTCAGTATTTGATAAAACAGCTCCGATAACATTCAGAGCTCTTTCTTTCAAGCTCTTTTTCCTAACCTTCCCTCAGTTTTTATGTAGGAAGGCGCGAACGAATGATGCATATTTTCACTTTTTCCAACTTGTATAAATGAGTTCCTGATGATACACTTTCTTGTTATATCGGATATGTTAACTTAGCAATCATGTCAATCTGATCAAGAACAAGTCCTCTTGAACTTTTGGCGACAACAACTGTTATTACAGGGAGTTGCACGTAATACAATTTTCCTTATAACAGCATAATGGTGGTTAATCAAAAGGCGACTGATGATTTTGATTTAATCCAGCTCTTATCATCTTAAACAAATAACTATTTTCAAGAAAAAAATGTTAGTTAACAATCAATTGAACTGAAATGAGGGTAGCACAATGGCACGGAGGTAAACGGATATGCCCTCACTAATGTCAAGTGAATCAAAGATTGATTATGTAGTAGAAAGCAGTTCATAATGAGTCCCATTGATAAAGAAAGATTGCTGAGATATTTCTCGTGCAAATACTACATTGCTCCGAAGGTAAGTAAAGTTGATGTATTTTCATTAACATCACTTTCAGTGAGTTATGCATAATCTCGTGTGACATTTTAATTGAATACAACTCAAGACAATCATGCAAGTAATGAAGTTAGCAAGTATGCCTCACCAGTGTGGAATTGATCTTCATATTCAGTCTAAAAAACTTGTTTCTTTACTTTCCTTGCCTCAGATATTTTTTTGTCGGAACAGTAGCATTTTCTGGGATCCGATGGAATATTTCTACAAACGTAGTATTGCTGTTAATCTTCTATTCTGCACCGAGGTTTGGTCAAAAGATTGTCGTCGTATTGAAACCGATTTCTTATGAATTATTTTTTTCACTGAGAAGACGATGTGGTGTAATTTTGTAAAGGATGAGTTCCACTGCGCAAGCTCGAAAAGCCTCGCGCTAATATGAAAACATCATGTCAAGTGCCCTTTGTTAATTAATTATATATAAATAGTTATAGTCACTATTGATGAATTTATTACTCTGCCAGTAGAAGAAAATTATGCGGCTGTATCATCGTCCAAAGAGATTACATTTTCCATAGATTTTTTACTGACATAAGAAGCACAATGCTTGCTAGAATAACAACGGATTTTCATAGTCCTTAAGAAGAGCGACCCCAGCCGTCTCACAAATTTACAAAAAGAATTTCAAATTTCTCAAATTCTTTGCGAGGACAAATTTAGCCTTCACATAGTTGATCCAGTCAATGTCAATCACAAATAAACAAATTACATTTACATTTTTATAATCAATGGCAATGACTAATAATATTTTCATCAATTAAAGTATACATTTATCACTTCAACAATCGACCTGAGAGCCCCCCCCCCAACAGAAAATTTGATCTACTGCTAAATGAAGGAAGATTCGAACTCCAACTTTTAGATGACTTGCTTTCTACGTATTCCACAGCTTTCCATCAATTTTGAATAAAATCGGCTTCATACTTCCGTCACAATGAGCTTTTAAAAATGTAAAAGTTCAGTAATTTTGTCGAATTTTGTCCTAATTTCTCTTTCAATGTTTCCAGGTGTCTATATTAATCTTGAAACTATCAGAATTTATAAAAGAAAGTGTTCTCGTGTCAATTTGAGTAGCAAATGATAACTCCATTGTAAATTATATTTAGACTTCGGCGTGTTGAATTCAAGATAAATATTTATAGTCATGAAATTTTCGTAATTTGACCGGATCTAAATATGCAAACTTACCTTCTATTACGACCTCGAAATTAAAAAAGATAATTTTTTGACTTGACATGACGAGAGATTTCGTTTTGATGTATTTTGTTTGAAAATAAACAGCAAATAAGCAGGCCCCCTCAGCAGGGCGCGTTTGTCAAAACACCCCAGTGTAGCGAGGGTTAACAATTGTTTGACAAAATTCTCATCAAGTCAACCCTATAACAATAGAGGTGGGTGTGAGTGGACATTATTTTACTCATCCTCCTATTTAACAAACACATGCATAAGATGTGTAGCAGATACGTGAGGCTAACCATGGTTAGACAAATTCCTGTTCAGTCCCACCCTCAACTATTGCGGTAATACTATTATTACATATAGGAACATGCTTGCTCTGTTCCATTCGCAACAGCGTTTCGACACACTCCGTATATGTATTGCACATGTCCTAAGAATATGATCACTAGGGGTGGGGATGGGATGGGGTACATTGGACCATCAGTCGCATTTTCGACCTTCTAGTGAAGACTATGACATAAGTCTTGCTCATCATATGTCCATCATACATTTGAAAACTTTAGCTGTTTTATTATGTTTTCTCTTTCATTATCTTGACAAGATTTTGCAAATATTCAGTGGGAAACTGAATTTTTAGAAAATCAAATTTACAAGTCAATTTTTAAAATCATTTATTCTAACCAAAGATTTGATTGCATTTTCATTAGTCAGCATTTTATAGGCCCATACATGTAAATATTCTCTAAAAATTACATCGACTTAGACACATTTAATTAAATAACATGGGACACTCTGAACAAGGTTCATGCACTTCAATGTTCAGTTAAGAAACTCATATTGTTCAAAATTAGTTTACGAAGCTATCAGATGTGCTATTTACCGTAGATATTGTTAGACTAGATGGCGCTCATCTTGGTGCTGTTCTTTTCGAGATTCAGGCATTGAAGAGGATTCAGGCAACCGAAAAGCGCAGTTCAATATATACGCATGTAGTCATTGGCGGCTCTTCCATCAGCATCGTCCACCCCTCATATGTTAAATAATTTCATAACTTTTAAACCTGACAATCTTTAATTCTGATGAGAGAAGAATCAAACAAATTAAATCAAATAAAAAACCGAAAGTTCAGATACTAGCATAAATGAAATTAAATTCTCATCATGCAAAAGCAGTGACAGGCATGCCCCTCCATTGGCATGACATTGCATTGCTCGAAGTCGTCAGATGTGACAGAGAAATTGTCAGATTCAACACCAGATGATTACGAAAGTAAAGAGGTAATGTGAAAGGAGCCCTAGGCTCCTCTCATTGGTTAATCCAGATAGAAGCTTTTAAAGAAGCTGAAATATTTTTTAAACTTGGTTACCAATTATTATTGGTAATATCTTGAAATTATGTACACGCTACTTATCATGTCTAATACTAGGCCTCTATGTCACGATTTGTTCAGATTCAAAGAATTGAGATAATTGCGCCCAAGTTCTGTCGATGAAATTGGTCCTGCCGATCATTTTCAAAAAAGTTAGCAGGCGTACGAAAGAAGGGTTCATAAACTTCTCTGCACAGCTTGATATGGTCGGTGTCTCTCTGCTGTGTCATCTAGCTGATAACAGTCACTGAAACTTCGCACTATTTAGCATGTTTACTAATGTTAAACTGGTTGTACCACAGAGATAGATGTGCCTGGGTTAGTCTAGAGCGGACATAATTCTATCCCAGCCATTGTGTGGAGCGGACCAAGCGCGTTGACATAGATTGACATAAAAAGTCGTGTCTATTTGACTTTCGTGATTGGCCAAGCGCACACATTGCAGAAGCACCTCGCGAACACACAATCCTCAACGGTCAGATTGCAGGCAGACCTGTCAAGTGAAAAGTGCGAATCTTTGAATCAAATTTCCTCGTGATAATTTCATCACATGGAAATATTATTCACACCGTTCGACTCTTCACGATCAAAATTTACTGACTGTGTACGTTGAATGTGATGTCAATCTTCTGATTCGTCAGAATTCAGACGTGAATTTGGATTACGTTCAATGGAAAATTGATCTTTTTGCCTCTTGAAACTATAGTTCTGGCCGTCTCGATCAGTTATGAAAAATGTCATCTCTAGACCCATAGAAATTGACAACAATAAAGCCTCTAGAATGGAAATTAGGCTTCATGCAATGCACAATAACGGCACATAAATCGCACGCATTTTCACTTAGATGCACCTGCCAACGTCTGTATCATTGGGTTAGAATCAGTCACATGAGTAAATCGAAGCTTTTAATTGGTTCTTCATGCCCCAACTTAGTTCCCCCGGATGTGCCGCGACCTTGAGTCAATTTCCATTCTAGCGAACTTCAGATAAACAGTTTATTTCTATGTCTAGACCCAAGTATGCAGCAAAAGAATTTATCTCTATGGGCTGCACATTATTCGATAGCTATGGTATGATGTCAGCAGATGTTGTCTTTTCATTAACATTACATGCTACGATTCTTCCTTTCTACACAAACAGTACAAGAGGCGACCTGTCTACTTCTGGGTCTACACGTTCTGGGGCGTGGCTGTCGCTGCCACAGAATTAGACAAGTCGTTTCTTCTTCTGTTTGACTAGAAGGGAAACATTGGAAAATATGTAACGTAAATGAAATGGCACAATCTCCTGACGTAATACCACAGCAATCAAACAATGACCAACCAGCTCAACATTAAACACGCCAAATTGTGCGAAGTTTCAGTGGCTGTTATCACCGGATCACACAGAAGGAGACACAGACGATGTCAAGTTCTACAGAGACTTCTGTGAACATTTTTTCGTGCGCCTGCTAACTTTTTTAATAATGATTGGAAGGACCAACATTATCGAGAAAAGTTTTGCGCAATGGTCAGAATTCTTCGAATCTGAAGGAATGGTGGCGATCGGAGCAATCCGAGAGAATTCACAGCAATCCGCAAGCCACGCACGACTATTTTTCCTATCTTTGTAGGGCATTGAAAATTTCTGTTTGCTCACTTACTAAGTTCCTGCTTGTGGCATCGTTTTGAATTAGTTTGCTCATCTAGCAAACCATCTAGTTTGCAAACTCATCTAGTTAGACTATCTAATTCTGTGGCAGCACCTAATTTACATTGCGAACAGCAAGCCGATTTTAATCCTTACATATCCAACAAGTTAGATAACCAAATCAAGAGCGTCTTTCGACGAGAAAAATAAATGTTCGGCTAACAAGAAAAAGTAGAACACTAAGAAATGCACTCAAAACGAACTCACAACAAGATCAGCGTTGCAACTTATCGAATTGCCCTGTGCTTGACTTTAAGAAGTGCAAGAAGAAAAACATTGTTTATCAGATCTCTTGCTCTCAATGCCACCAATTTTACATCGGCAGCACTGTACGATTTTTCCATATTCGCTGCAAAGAGCATATGACAACTGCTGATTCGTCCATCAGAAAACATATGAACAACTGTGATCAACATCACAGCATCAATTCTAGCACATGACCACGATGCAAGTAATCTTCGTCTAAGAGAAGCTTTTTATATCAACAAATTGAAACCAATAATTAACAACAAACATAAACTGAACAGTTACAGGGATTTTCTCTTTTTCTGATACTTAGGATTCAAATTTTACTTATGTACCACTAACTTTTCAGTCAGGTCATTGTTTTCCATGCTGCTGGTACTATGTAACCCAGTGGCCAGTACTACTTGCCTCATACATATCTCTATTCCCCATTTCCTATATCATCCCTTCCAAATCATTTTTTATGATATCATTGCACAAAAAGTTTTGAATCTTATGTAGAAGTCAATGTTAAAATTTCTTTTCGCCTGAAGATGATCACTGAGTAGTGATTGAAATTAATAGCATTATAAAATAAATAAGATAGCATCAAATTATTCTTGATTCTTCCCTATCAACAAAATATGCTTTTTAGTCAAGTCATTTTCAAATACCTATGCGGTAAAGAAATGCACCACGGATCAACTCGCATTCTTTAGTGATGACATCACTGTAGGGGAAATGACCCGCTGGCAATTTGCTTCACAAGATTATGACAATTTTGTTGTACATGATGAGGTAGGTGACTACTGATATTTCAATAAAGTCCGGACTACGGCCCAGAGGGTCACATGAATTCACTATAGCACTGTTACTGGGCCTGTTGCTATTCTGTTTTAGTTAAATGAAAATGTGGTTCTATCAAGCTCCAAAAACAACAATCTTCTGATATTTGAAATCTTTTCGTCAAAGTTGATTGATTTTTTTAAAATTTCCGATAGTGCGAGTGAATGAAAGAGCATGTGATTACTTCAGTTCCTCCACAGCACTCACTCAGTTGCTTGATGATGGTCGCCAGAAGCGGCTGAAAGGCCTCGTGTTCATCTGGAAAACCGGAACAAGGTCGCTTCACTTTCACTGATTATGAATGCGAAGCACCTCCTGATTATAGATCTGTAATAAATACGTGTCCTATTCATTGAAATGAATTCTACTTCTGACAGACATGTGAGTAAAATGGAAATACAAAATAACACCAACATTTTTTCAGCATATTAATTATGAAATGGTTGACCTATGGACTTCTGCTGTGTCTCATTTACCATCTGGAACTTATTGACATGAGATCATATTCTGAAAGTGATTACATTATCACTTTCAAAACGAAATATTCAGGGATTACCAACTTGTCATATGGATTCACAAAACGCAGCGGACTATTGAAGAAAGAGAAGCAAGCCGTTTTAGACATGACGAATGCGGTGCGTAACAGAATAGCAAAAGGAGAAGAGGACCGCTTTGGAGTCACAATTCCAGGAGCAACAAATATGCTTGCTGTGGTAAGTAAAGGTCTGAATATGATAAAACTCCGACCATTGATCGGCATTGTCGGTGTGATGGTGTGATAAGTCATTTACACATGTTGTATTGTTTCCTGTTTTTCTTTAAGGTTCGTAACAGAGAAAGAATCGCAACAGCTTTAGCACAGAAGCAGAGGGACATGAACCCGAGATTTCTATAGAAAATATGGAGGAATTTGTATCACGAATCTTTGAAAGATATGAAATAAGACAATTAATTCACGCTCTGGACATAGTTAGTGACATAGGTAGTTGAGATTGGTTGAGTATACAGATAATTGACATGCATCTTAGAAATTGCCAATACCATAGAAGAATACCACAGTTTCGCTAACATGTACAGGGCAATTAGCAAATGTATATAGAAATAACGTATACTTTAGTGCAGGTCTTCCAATAATCTCAGTGTATTGCATGAAAAAGTATCACACGGAAATGTTCATGTACTTTTAGATGCTTAGACAGAGGAGTTCTACATTGTTTCAGTAATCACAGAAAAGAATTGCTTTGAAATACAGCCTAATGGAAATGGACTGGACGTTTGTTTGTTCATAGTGATAGGGTTCATCGACGAATTAGCTCTGGATTGAGCTCATAGTGTAATGTACAAGTGTGCATCAGTGTTGCTATCCTGTGCAGAAGTTGTTTGGTGGCATGCATACTCCATGACCTGCAGCAGCAATGCTTCACAATCTCTATATATTCTGTGGTTTGAGAGACTTTGTATGTCACTAGAATTACATGGATCATTAAAAAATTTATGTTATTCATCAAGCCTAAGTCATGCTATCTTGCGGTCAAGAAAAATGTCGAGACTCGACATCTGCCAATCTTCTTTGCCATCCATGCTCAACATTTGGATTGGAGTAAGCTCGAAAATAATAATTTGGGATACTATCGCAGTATACCATGCGATAGATGATGCTAATGAAAATGAATGGATTTGGATATCTCCATGGACTATTACATGGATTTTATAATATTTAGAAATCCATGGCTATTCCCAGTGGTAATTTCTCAGGGTAATCAAGGTAAACAGCGTTTACTGTCAAATTATCATGTTAAGCCAACTTTTATCGTTTTATTCTTAATGATAGAGGAGTCCTTACTCTTTGTGTCTTAAAAGTAAATTTTAGAAATTTAATTCTTATTATAGGTAATATTTAATATTTGTACTGCTATATTTGAAGCTATTAGTAAAACATTACAAAATGGTGAAATCTACATGCTGAACGAAAATTCAATGCTACAGATCTGAGTTGATTACTTATCAGTATGGAAACTAACGTTTGTTGATAAACGTCATGCAATGATATCTCGAGTTGGCAGACGCACTAGGGCGCGTTAGGGTAAACACTCCTCTTAAACATTACCCTGATGTCTTATCCAATTAATGTCAGAACGTTGAGGATATCTTGAAGTGCTGCTTACATATGAAATCGTATATACGAAATACTGGCGACCTAAGATTTCTAACATTTCAAGATATCATGAGAGAAATAAAATCATTGACAGATTGTTCGGATAATGTGCCAATTGATTTACCAGTCACTCTCAGTGTTACGAACTCTGATGGTCTAGTTATACTTTTTGTGAACTCAATTGATAAGATATTGAAGAACTGAGACCATTTCAGTTACTTGATATATAAAGGTTTCCAGTTGATTCAAACAATTTTCTAATGATCTAATGATCTGTTTTGTTCTATCGAAGAAGATAAGATGCATGTATTGCCAGATAAATTGCGTGCTGAAGTTTTGCATAAACTAATGAGTACGCTGGTTAAGTACATCAGGGTTTTGAATCTGTTGATACGTGATGTTTCTGATGTTTTTCCCCGAGATTAAAAGTTATTCAAAGCATTCACCACTCTGAGCGTATGAAAGTAGAGAAAAAATGTCCTTCTATACCCTCAAAAGAATTAAAAGATTTATTAGGACGATGAGAGATTGTGTTTTTTTTCAATCGTAAAAGACAAAATGGTCCTGAAAATTCCATTCAGATGTTATCGACATTTTTGCAACGTCAGAAAAAAGAAAATAATTGAAAAAAAATGAATATTGAGCTGGAATGCTCTGTTTTTACCTCATTTAGAAGGTATGTACAGATGCTGTATGTATTCGTATGTATTTCAAAGCGGTATGATAAAAGGCGAACAATTACATAATAGTTGGATCTGCCATCTGCTTATTAATTCTAAGTTTAATAGGTATAGGTGTCTACCTTGGAATGAGAGACAATAATCGCCGCTGGTTCCTATTCAACTCCGTGTATTATGCGAACAAAGAATTTTGCGAATCCGATTTATATTCAAAATAAAAAATCACAAAATTAAAAGGCAAATTTTCGTGGCTAGTCAGGTACACGTCGTCAGGCCAAAGTTAAGCAACACTATAAAAATGTCTTATATGCCTTGGGTAACCAGATGTCACATCTGTTCAGTGGGTCACTGTCTCGTTGCTTCGTGAAGTACGCTTCACTAAATGTCCTCCGGCGCCAGTTCGTCTGCCATGTTAGTACTCTTGCACTTGGCCAATTTATGACGTGGTCTTCTTCAATGGAATGTTCCGCCAATGTCGATTTGTCTGGTTGTAGAAGTCTGCATGCGGCTTGATGTTGTTGAAGTCTGGTGTTAAGGCTGTTCTTGGTCTGCCCAACGTATGCCTTGTCGCATTCTTTAATCCAATCTCATATACCACTCCACAGTGGTCCACATAGATCTACACGATCTTTAGGGAGACCGAAGACGTAACTCAGATTGTTATATGGATTGTAAAAAATGGCATTATTGTAACCACGTAAAGTGCGAGCAATACGCTCAGAACAACCCCTGATATAAGGAAGCACAACACTCTCACTACAAGTATTATTATTTTTATTGGTACTTTTATTATTACTAATTTTATTCAAAAAATATTTAGGATAACTTTCACTGAGGAATAGTTTTATTTTACTAATATCATTCTTTGCATCGACATCACTCGAAGAGAAATAAAAAGCACGATCATGTAAGCTCCTAACAACAAAAGCTTTATGGGAGAAGGCGTGATTTGAGTTGAAATCTAAATACCTGTTAGTATGGGTAGGTTTGTAATAAACATTTGATTTAAAAGTACCGTCATCAAGTTTAGCAACCTTAATATCTAGGAATGGTAAAATCTTATTCATTTCATTTTCTATGGTAACCTTAATAGTAGGCTCAATACTGTTTAAGGTACCTAAAGTTTTATCGTAAACGTACCACGTCCAATGATGAATGTCAGTATTGCGGTCAAAAATTCTACTCTCTATATCTTCAATCACACTGTTGGCAGCAATGCAAGAAACGGGACTCCCATAGCACAACCGAATGCCTGGTGGCAATAATTATCACGAAAAACGAAATCAGTACTGCTCACACAAAGTTCGAGCAAGTCGATGATCTCATCGACACTAAGTTTAGTGCGATCGCTAAGACTGTCATCGCAACTCAAGCGCTCTTTAATTGCGTCAATAGCCAAAGTCACACGTACACTGGTGGAAAGTGACACCACTTCGACGGAAACCCTTTGTCTGCCTTTGTCAGCTTTCAATATAATAGCACTACGATCATTTTTTAGTGATTTTATGGTGCTTCATTCAGCATGTGACATATTTGGCCTAGGTTTACTAAATCATTTTATAGTGTTACAGACGTCAGCCCTTACGTACCATAAATAACAAGCGGAAACCATCAGATATCGCACTCTGAATTGCAAGTAAAGCTATGCGTTATGACAGATATCATACGATATTCTCAAGCATTATCCTTTAACAAACTGCGGACTGCGACCGTCGTTTGATACGTTGATGATGCCTTCAAATAGCGCTTAATATCCCATACTATCCTATACATACTCTGCAAACCGCTGGATGCGAAAATTTCATACAAATTGCTACCAAAGTCAGAGACAAATTAAAACTAACAATTGATGCGACATTATCGTATAATTTCAGAGATTCTATATGTCTTGCATACATACATACATTGACTTCCTTTCGTGCAATTTCTTATGTGTTTGGTACTCGCATGTACCGATGCGAACGTGATTGGTTGATTGCAAGCTTCATACCAAAAAAGTTGGTATCCATCCTTCGCATGTGTTTGACAGTGATCGGTCTACAGTGCACTTGTTTCTCTGATGAATTCCTGACATACATTCCTTTACTAACTAGTACGATTACCATGGAAAGCTTGAATAAGAAGTGAATGTAAAGAAAGTAAAAATACTCCTCAATGATCTTAATGAATCTCAATGAAATCAGTGAGATAAACTGAGTGTATGATAATCCCAACACCTTTTCTCATTTGATGGCTTCAATCTGAGACTTTTATGCTAAAGATTGCGAGGGATTTCCAACACGAATCTTCAAAAAGCCTTTGAATGACAAAATAAGTTCATGGTCTGGACAGAGGCAATGACAGTGACCCAGACAGATGAACACAATGATTTTTGACATGAAAAGTCGGGCATGTAGATTGTTGCTAATTTCCCTATCAATTTTCCTAGAATAATTAGTAAAACTGCATAGAAACACATGAATTCCGTGACAAAGAATCCTTCACAAATAGGAGGAACATTCATGCAATGAATGAATTCATACATTAAGCGCTCAGAGCTCATAGTATTATGATAACCGCCATTTCTAAAGAATTCATTAATTTTCCGAGCTGTTAGGCGAGGTTGACGCCGCTTATCGTCTGCAATAACTGTATTTATGAGTAATATTTCATTCATGGTCTATATTCTTCATTTTATCTTTGCTTCAGGAATGGGACGATGTAATAGCATTATATGCGCAGAAGTGGGCCGATACGTGTCCCCAAGGTCACAATCCGGTCAAGGAGGTCAAACACGCGAATTACTCGGCAGCAAAAGTCTCAGAAAATCTTTCTGGAGGTGTAGAGTAAGTTTCCGTTACTCAACTTGTGAATGCGCGGACATCACGACACATTTCCATCCAGTCCAAAATGTAAAGTTCAGGTCCGGTGAATAATCAAGATGAAAAGTTTTATTTTACGAATTGTCGCCACTGAAACTGGCAAGATAAAAGTAACATACTAACTAAGTAAGTAAGTAAGCGTTTATTCGTTATGAATGGAAATCAAGACATTACAGAAATCAATTACAGACACAAGAGAAATAGAGTTAACGGCAAAAAGAAATCAGTAAAATCACGACAAACTGTCAAAAGGATTATTGTTTGAAATTACACACGACCACGGTACAAAAGAATGCATGCGTCGGGAGATTGAAATGTGAGGTAAGCAGAAGTGGCCACAGTGTTGTAAGCGGCCAGGTAGAAGAGAATGTAACGGATGGAGAACATTCTGCTCACATAAATTCAAAAATTTCAGTACCCTGGATTTTCGGAGACATCTCAGATCTATGAATAATTCGCAATTACACTGTCTTCCACAAATAAGTCTGTGGGAACGGTTCTGAAACTTTGCAAGAGATTCCTCAAGATGTACAGGAATCCAGCAAAGTAGGGGAGAAGCGTACAGTAGCAGTAGCGTTATGAGACTGTGATAAACCTTTATCAGTTTACATCTAGGTAAGAGAGGTTTCAGTACTCTTACAACGTACAATCTCCGTGAAGCAAACTTTATCATTTCACGAAAGTGTAGATCCCACTTTAAAGACTGACTCCAATATACACCCAAAATTTTTGTTTGATCCACAACCGGTAAATGTGTATCAGAGTATACATCTGTATTGCTTCGATGAAAGATAAGCTGATTTGATTTACTGAGGTTAACAACCAGCCAACTGTCTTGAATCCAGCACTGGCTGATCTCTATACTATCTGGTAATTTGTCTGATGAGACTGGTTCTATTAGAGAAATATCATCAGCATAAAGCACAATTGTAGCCGGCGCTGGGATATCAAGGGAACCCATGAAACATGCAAACAAGTAAGGTCCGAGCACAGAACCTTGAGGAACCCCAGAGGGCAAACGAAAAAGTGGACCATATGTAGCATTGATTTTCACTCTTTGATGTCTATCTGATAGATAGTCTTTTAGCCACAGAATAAAACCACAGTTCATATTACCTTGATAGAGGCGATCAATGAGCATATTATGATGTACCTTCTCAAAAGCTTTTGAGAGGTAAATGCAGGTGAGTCTCACAGAATTTACCTGTGGCATGTCAAGATAGGATGTTACAGAGTCATGTATCGTAATAAGTGTACTATCTGTTGACCCGAATTCCCGGAATGCATGTTGGTGTGGACCGTATAATTGCGCCATCGATGGTAATATCGATTTTAAAATTATCCGTTCCAGAATTTTTCCTAACGTAGGCAACAGGGAAATTGGACGAAAATCACCAATATTAGGATTTCTGACCTTCGGAATAGGTGATATGTCCGCTATTTTCCATCGTTTAGGAACCCTTCGAGTTTCAATTGATCTCCGAAAAATGGAGTTCAGAGGGACACATATCAAGTCTGAGCTGAGTTGCAAAAGTCTGTTTGGGATGCCATCACTTCCAGAACATTTTCTCGTATTGATAGATGAAAGATAGCGCTTGACGTCAGAAATCGAAAATGAGGGATCCTAGTACTCATCACGAATATCACACCGATGAGGAAGTGTTTCAAAGTTGTAATTACGACACAGCTGATCATTTAGTAAAGACAAGAGAGTTTGCAAAGTTCCATACTGATTAATAAGGGGATCAAATGGGCTTAACAAACGTTTACCTCTCACTTCATTTACCAAATTCCAAATACCCTTGTTCGAAGAAATTTGCCTTTGACATCATAAAAGCTTTGACTTCACCATCTCTGACTCAACTTTCTTTTTATAATGAGAGAATGATACCCAATCCTTGATCCCTTGATACCCAATCCCATCAAAACTAAGTTTTGATGTCTTTGAATAAGGAAATGAAGAAACTATGCCACTAATGCATAGCTAGTCTCAAATGTTCTACGTGCATCACTGTGTAAATAAATGGCCATCCTAACTCTGTCACGACCACAGGATTAGATTCATCTGCGTGCGCTTCGCAGATAAACAAAATATTTAATTCTGTGGTCACGACAGCTGCTGACGAAGGTGAACATTTAGAATTTATTCAAATAGAATAGTAATAAAAAGATTTACTTCCACTGCGACACAACGTGTACAAAAGCTATTAGTCAGAATATGTCAGCATGGAAGTGGTGATCAATGGAGAGGAAACGAAGGGAGCTCATACGAGCATCTTCCATCACTATTTGCTTGGTTGTCTCTTTAGAAAGTTCCTGACGCTGTTCGTCAGGATATAAATGATGAAAGTGAAGGGGACTACATGTACGAATATAGTCCTTGCATTTTGTTGGAGTAAGTAGTTTTCCTGAACATCTTTTTTTCTTGCTCTTCTGTTTTTTGTTAGAAATCATCAGGATTACAGAAACCATGAAGCGAAATACGTCCCGTTTGTCATGCTCTAGCAGTCGTTTGCCACACTTCGCTGAAATTTTGTGATTGTCTTCTGAGCTCAGGGGCCTATTTCAATTTGAGGCACCTAACCTCAAGATTCGTACAAATGACGTCAAGTTCCCAAATATTTCTAGGGTAGAGACTCGGTTACAAGACATACGCAATTCGTATATATTCGCATTCGTTATATTCCTATATTTTCGTTTCCGAGGCTCATTCTGCAGTAAATGAATCCCTCTCCAATGGCCTTTTTCAATGAAAGATTCTAATATTACTGTCTTGAGGGTAGGTATACTTAATGCCATGCTGCCTTAAGGTGGTTCAATTTTAAGGGAGCACTATCTTAAGGCACCTAACGAGCTCCTTTAAGTTGCCTAATATACATGTAGTTATTCTACATGACAGGTAGCTTCATATTCAAAAAGAGATGTAGCACATCAGTAGGATTTCAATGCATTAAATAGGCGTTGATGAGAAAGAGTTGCTTTCAACTTATTTGGATTCCATCACGAAAACGAAAGACATTCGTCAATAATGCATATTTGTTGACTGAAATACAGTTCATCAGTTCAATATCGATATACATGTCATTTTACGCAAAAGCAGTTCTACAGTAGGTGTTTATTCAGGTTCTGCAGAAAGTGGCGACGTGCATGTACGAGTTGTGAACAGTATTTCAGAGTTGGAAGTGGATCGTGGGTCAAGTGGGTCACAAAATCGCGTCGGTCACGTGGGTCGTGGGTCATGTTTTTCAAAAAAGTTGGTGGGTCAGGTGGGTCGTGGGTCACATTTGCCGTGGGTCAGGTGGGTCGTAGGTCAGACTTCGTTGACCCACTTCCAACCAGTTTGACCCATGATAGATTTGACAATCTCAAATACAGTGAATTTCATTTATTCGTTTATTCTAATCATTCATGAAAAATGATTGAGTCAGTGTCACTGAAAGGGGTGATGGATGCACACAGTCAAAATATGCAACACTATTGACTTTCACGTGTCTCATACAGTTTCGAAAGGGGGCGGAATTCACACAAATGAAAGGCTCGAAAACAATTGCTGCTGTCTACTTAGAGATGTTGGTTGGTGGAGAGAAGTTGTTTGAGTACAATTGTATCTGCTCGATTCTCTGTCGCTATGTCTGACGATACCCTATGATGTGTGACCTTGATTTCAGAGATACAGCTACTGAAGAAGTCACGTATTCAGAGGTTTTATTCATCTTGAAAATTTTCTTGCAATGCCAACTGACCTTCGTTTTGTTTGCTTCGTTTGATTTTGTTGGTCTTTGGTAGAAAATATCCTCTGGTAGAGATTAAAATGGCAAATCTCCGGTAAAGATTGATCAGAGCCTAAATATTTTCGAAATATGTAATTGATCAAAATATCTTTCATAATATGCATGCTTCACATCTAAAGTATTAAGCCGCTCAATCTACTTTCGCATCATACATGTTCCATGCATCTCATTGCTCATTCGATACATGATGATTTGAAATACGATAATTCATACGACGATTATTGATATATACTTATCTCTTTCACACAGACTTATTACGACAAAGATCTGTGAGGAGATATTTTTTGACACTTCGTATCAATGAAAAGTTTCGTTTTGATATATTTGATCTGGTATCAATAAAAATAGGAATATTTACATGATGTCACTAGTGATTGTTATCACAACGTACTCGTACATACAGCGCCACTCAAATATATCAGTTCATCTATATGTACATTGTAAGCTAATTAATGAATTATAACCTTGTCCTCCTGCAATTTTCTATTCACGCGTTACGCATGCTTACTCCATTTGCTTTTCAGTGAATATCATTCTTACATCAAATATACAACTTTCTACTTAATAGTTAGCGGAAGTTAATGAAATTTGAATCGATTGCCATCAGAAGCAACAAAATATTAGTTTGATGAATTTTGTGGGATAATTTTCACACATGTAGTATCTAACATAATAAATGCACGAATAAATGATTTGGCCTACTGCAATCTTATTTTTTAACTTCATTTGATAAAGAAATGTAACATTTGAAATTTAGTCTGTAGGCCCTCAACTTAACTAATCATCTCTTCACGAGTTAAAATGGATAGGATAGTCAAGAAAAGGATAGTCTAAAAAGGATAGTCAAGAATTATAACAAGAAACAGAATCGCTTAGATTTTTTTAGAACCTTAGGCATTTGTGGTGCATAAACTTTGATTATAAGATAATTTTGATGAGGTTGCATGTCTATTTGTCATGTGATAAGAGATCTGATACACTTGAATCTTGATAACAAATCTTAACAGTAATTTTGATACTACGAGGCCTCTATCTAGATAGTCCTAGATAGAATCTTGAATGAAAATGAAACTAAAGATAATACCATAAACGGAAATTGCACTCACATCATTCACCCTTGCAGCATGTGGGTTAGATGGGTCAGGTGGGTCAAAGATGTGATGGGTCGGGTGGGTCGTGGGTCAGGGTACCACGTGGGTCAGGTGGGTCGTGGGTCATGTTTTCGTAAAAAGTTGGTGGGTCAGGTGGGTCGTGGGTCACATATGCCGTGGGTCAGGTGGGTCATGGGTCATGTTTCGTTGACCCACTTCCAACTCTGCAGTATTTCCAATTTCTGAAGCATTATTTACCTCAAAATTGTCATGTAGTGGCTCAAAAGAAAACTGTGATTCATGCGCATCATTTGGGAGCTCAAGCTTAAAGTGAATTTGAATTTGAATTTATTTGAAAGATGACAACAGCTAAAGGCCAGTAATAGTCACCATACACGATTGATAAAAGTTCAAATATACGAATAATAAAAAGACAAAAATAAACGGAGGAAATAAAGATAGAAATACAAAGGAGCACAAGCCACAGACTACAATATTTTTCGCTTTATGCAACACGCAGAGTCATGTAAAAAGTCGATGTCATGAAGTTGATTGGCCATTCGAGTGACTCTAGGAACAAAATCATGTTTCCGAATGAGCAATCGACACTTTCCTTTGGATGTAAATAGGTCAGTACGTCTGGTTCGTCTCACAGGCACTTTCAGAAAAATTGCTGAACTCAAGTAATTGCTATTCACTCTTTGGTTAACAATTTTATGAAATAGCAATACATCAGAAACATCACGACGTTTTTCGAGAGTGGTAAGTTTGAAACGTTGACACAAACTCTCGTAAGAAAACGCACTATTCTCATGACTTTGGTAACAAAGATACTTTACTTACTGGACTTTTTCAATTTTTGCAATCATACATATAGTGTTAGGTGACCAGACTTGAGAGCAATAGTCCAACGGAGGACGAATGTATGAGTTGTACAAAGTCTTAAGCACGTGAACATCATGGAACGATTTAGAAAATCTTTTTACGAAGCCTAGCATACGGAAGGATTTATTCACAGCAAAACATACATGGTCGATAAAGGACAAATTACAAGAAAAATAAACCCCAAGGTCTTTGATTTTTGAAACACTTTCTAATACACGTGCCATGTAATGCATCACACAGACAGGCTTGCATATATATAAATCCAGACTTGTCAATTTTGATCGAAAGGGACGTTGCAAAATTCTGCAACG
Source organism: Prostheceraeus crozeri (assembly GCA_907163375.1). Lineage (NCBI taxonomy): Eukaryota > Metazoa > Platyhelminthes > Polycladida > Euryleptidae > Prostheceraeus > Prostheceraeus crozeri. The sequence continues at coordinate 160,523 of CAJQUW010004726.1, read as the reverse complement.
ATTCTTCAAAATACCAATTGCCTGCTCGACGATAACGCGCGCAGCACATAATTTTCTTTGATATCATCCTTGATGTTGGTCTAAAGGTAAGCTAGATGGATATGGTGTCAGACATACCCAAAGTAAGTATATAAGGGAAGTATGGAATCAATGGTTGATTTGTGGCGACAGCTATGATATTACTTTTTCGCCAGCTCTTATGAGCAGTTTTATTCGATATCGCAATTGACAACAGAATAGTATTGAAATATTGAATGGAAGGGACTGAATAGCTATGTCAAAGCTATGAAGTAGTGAAAAATTACATAGTTATCCGTAGACATCTAGAAGACAAAAACATGAGATGAAGATCCACTTCTATGGTTAAAATGCTAGATTTGATTTGGCATATAAATTTAAGGTACTTAATAGACGACTGCAGACCATTCTATGCGATTTGAGGAGGTGACTTATGATTGCATTAATGTACTGTATATGAACGTGTTTACAAACTTTTGCCCACTGAACATCTGAAAATCTTTGTATCGAATCTAGAAATACTTCATTTTCTTATTGATGACCAGTTGTGCATACATTCATTGATCAGGTTTACAGTTCCATTCATGAATGGATGTTGGAAATATGATGGACCTTACCTACATTATATACTATTTTAGTCCTAATTTTTTCATCTGATTATGAAGGCATCCTATATGAAATTTGATGATTTTTTTATTGACATCCCAACATCTCATTTTCTTCTTACATCAGAGTTTTCTCTTGTATTTCCTTCTATGATCAATAGCAGTATTTGATGATCCGTAATGAGATAACTTATGAAGAAATAGTCAAATTCTGAAATGTTGTCATTAAATTATTGATATATCACGTAAATGACTGTTTTTGTTAGTGATGAAAATAATGAAAAATGAAGAATGACGCTCCAGCCTTAAGCTGCAGATACTTTGCATTAATTGCTTTCGAATATATTGAGCAATTAATACAATAGTTCCTCGGCTTCTGGCAAATCACTGAAAAGTAAAATCATATTCACAACAGAAAAAGAAAAGCAACACGAAACATTCAGATGCAGATGAAAGCATTTGGGACGCAGCTTTGATTTCATTGGTTGGAACATCATAGGATGCATCAATTCACAAAAGGCCTTCAACCGAAATTTGTATTATAAAGCTATATAGAATAAACCACAAAACGTTTGACTTTTGGTTTGATCACTTGTACCAATTAAATTTCGAGTGCTATTCATTCAAGTTTATGTCTAGACGTTGCGAATAATTATCAATTAATTTCACCGTACATGTTCATCTGACATCGGTATTAAGCATTTCAAAGTGCAGTATAGACTACTGAATACTGATTGCCTCATACTGCTTCACGTTGTTGACAAAAATGCACACATATAGGGCTGATCAAAAGTAACTTCCTAATGCAATATTTTCATTATTCCTACTCCAAGAAAGTAATAAACATGAATAGCATTTTTTCATGACGGAAATTTACGGGGCATTGTCTAGAAATGAAAAGCAGTTGCCATTAAGGAGCTTTACTCAGGGCATCAAACACACATCAGCAGTATAATTTATCCAAATGAGAGCATTATTCGATTATTATTGCATTAATAAATTATCCAATTCAAACTCTCAATTTCTGTGTGTCATGATGTTGAAATAAATACCTTGGAAACCACGGCCAATTCTTGGCGGTGAGGAAAACATGAAAGAAGTGGCGAAAATTCGATGATTCAAGTTCATGACAAATCATTTTTGGCGACGAAATCTCTCAGAATTTTTATTATTTCGCTGTGAATACCCCGCTGTTGCTCCTCTTGCTAATATGTAGGCTATCTTTATTTTAACAAGCTATATTTCACCTAAAGGCCTACTAATAATTGCTTCAGCATGACCTCGAAAATTTTCGGTGCGAGCAGGTGAGCCCAGCGCACACCCATAAAAAAATCATTGTTTTTATGTAGCAAATATTATAAAATAAATGTAGCGTAGTTGTTTTGGACATTTTTAATTCATGATAAATATAAATTTCGGTTGAAGAAACAGCTTTTCTAAATTGATCAAAATTTGATTATTAAGCTTCTGTTAAAGGCGTAAATAAAAATATTGCAACAAAGGTGTCAGACTCATCATGGAAGGTATTCGATTTATCTAACGGCCGATACAGTAAAACGAATTGTGATGTAATCAACTAGATCTCTAAGTCTGCCATTTTTTTGGTGTGTTCAGATATCGCAAGTTGTATATATACACCTACGTTAATAATCACTACGATGCACATGTATAGGATACACATGTACTACGATCCTCAATGCTCACATGAATTATAGAAAACTTTATGAATTATTATCATGATTCCTTAACATCAAATTAAAAACTGTACAATTACTGAAGAATAATGATGATCATCTGGGAATCGCGGACGAGCAGCAACTACAAATTGCCAAGAAGACAGATTCAGTATATCATTACATGTATATGCTAGAAAACTATAAAATTTCCTATAAATTTGATGCCATGAAACTTCGGTAACGTGTTCAGTAGATACCTACTTCTAAGAAGCAATTGCTTAATTCTAACGGTTAATGCATAAATGAATTATGCGGAATATTTGAAGTGATCATGCAAAAATATAACCGTTCAGCAAAGACAGTTAACATTTCGACGAATTGTTGCGTCTGAAAACCTCACTGTATAGTTATGGCTGCTGGTACCAACTTTTCGTGGGAGTAACTTGGTCTCAGTTGTTATTTACACGCAACATTGCGTTCGAATAACCTCACGTGTTTTGACATCGGATCAAATCAAGCCTTGTTGGTAACTAAAAATTAATTTCATTTTACTAATTGAATTAAAAACCCGCAAGTTTTCTTTTTTTGAAAGTACTCTCACAAAAAGACTCGTCAGCTGTCACTACTTTTTCTCAAACAGGCCTACTAAAATTGTTATTAAAGCATGCTCGCTATTAAACATAGTAACTTAGAAGAAACTTTTCAGATAACATTCATGACGCGGTAAACTGGGTTGAATCGGATCAGTAGTGAGAAATTGATTTTGTTGCCCAATCATAATGGGCATGGCGGAAATTATTGCACCTTATACACGTATCGTCTTTACACATAGTTTCATTATATGCCAAAAATCTGACCGACTTACTGATCCAGTTGATTGTGTCAAACTGTTTTATACAAGATCGACCATTAGACAGAGTCTTTGTCAACCTTGAACATCATCATGAACGAGGTTGTGTGGACTATGTAGTTAACCATCACTGAGTTGCCACTTAAAAATTATATTTACTTTTACTAAATACAGTCCGTTTCATAAAAAGTGGATCATCCCAAAATTTGACTAAATAAAACATAAGTATGATACAGAAAGCATTTTTCATGTTATTTCATGTCCCTAATATATTTAAATGTCCTTATATAATCTGATAAGCTATGATACAGTAACGGTTCTTAAGAAGCTGATATTTTGTGGCCCTACCCTTATTGTCATCAATGACATTACCAATTCGTCCAGGCATTGATTCGATGATATCGTTGATTTTTGACTGATCTAACTTTCTCTACTCTCTTTTTAACAGTGACGTAAGTTGTGATACGCCATCTGTATGTAGCATTGAACGACGAACGTTACGTTTTAGAATGCTCCATACATTTTCTATGGGATTCAGATCAGGAGAACGAACTGGCCAAGATAATGTCCTAAGCCTTAATTGAGACTTGCATAAGATTTCATTGATTTCGCCAGTGACAATGACTCATTTCCCATCTGAGACGTCTTTTTGTATGCTGATCTGATAATTCGATTTGAGAGGGCCTCTTACAGCTCTTGAAATTTGACTCAATAAGTCTTCTATGAATAGTGGACTTAGAAATAGACCAGTCTAGTGCAGCCATCTCAGTTAACGAGAGACTTGGATCAACTTTAACAAATCTCAAAATTAGGCGGTCTCTACGTTTGGATGTTTTGCGTGGACGGCCAGAGCCCTCTTTACGACAGAGTCGAAAATCATCATTATGCCATCGATGCACATTTGTGTAAGGGACATTTAGTCGCTTGCTTGTAGCTCGCAAAGAAAACCTTAGTTCTAGCAAGGTTGACACTTTGGCTTTTGTGAATGCGATCTCGCTATTGTTCATTTGTGCTTTGTATTGTTTTCAACCGGTAGGAGATAGATTTCTAGCTGAAAGCAATCAGGAGTGCTGCCAACACCACCGCAACGAAGTCAGGAAGCTATGGAACATGAAGTCCAGTTAATCACATGTAGCAGTTACATTATTGTTGATGAATAATGGTGCTATACTGGCTCTGATTGACCGATTTTCTTTGTTTTTGTTTTGCTTGATAGCTTTTGGCTTGTAGAACAACATATTACATAACAAAGGAAACAAATGTAATTTTATAAGAGTGAGGTATGATTTTGTGTAACATTGCTAAATGAAGATCAAATTATCTACTACTTTTTTATCTATAACAGGAAAACAACTCAATATTCATGCTTGAAATTTCCAACAATGATATTAGTAAGCACAACTGACATATCTTCCAAATTTCAGAGAAATTCGTTCAAGTTTGGCGGAGTTAGACAAAGTTGAAGTTAAGGCGATGTTTAAGGGTGATCCATTTTTTATGAAACAATCTGTATAATGTATAACCGTGGATGGGTGATATCAACTGCATCAGATGTAGTGACCATACTCGTGTTGCAAAACTTTGAGTTGATTCAATTAACTATCATTAACATCAACTTACCAGACGCCATTTCACGCACAGATCATAATGATTCACTGAACAGCAAAATTTAGAACATCGTGCGCTTTATGAACAGTCACAGTAGCGACTGTCTGTCTGCTTCCTTACTTAATAAAGCAATCAGACAGCGACTAGGCATGACGTCACAACAGTGAAAGCGTAGAGTGATTTGTGTGGGAACATCTCGCTCAATTACCATGAAGATGTTGGAATTTCCTGCAACTGGTGCACTCAATGTATGAACACAGATATCAGTAAAATAAGAGCATGACGGGCTGTTTTAGGACAAGCGCAAGAGTCACGTGCGTCAACCACGCGGAGTTGATCTTGACTGGCAGATGAAACGTTAAAAAACCATCTAAAGCACAAAAATGTTGCTAAAATAGCGAGCAAATATTCTTTTCTTCTCATTCCAGGAAATATTTGTATTAGATGCATCTTCAATATGTAGATAAACAATATCTGAGAGCCAAATGAGACAATTTCTCCACTGTTTCATCTATAAAGCCATTTTATTCAGAAATGACACGTTCAACATCAAAATTGATGTGAAAAATGAATAAGGCAGTAAATTTTATGTAGGAATCACTAGAAAAGTGAAGTTGTCACTAAATATTTTAGCCACAGCGACTTTTGAAATTGATGAATATAAATATCTGAAAATTATTTGGCGAAAAAAGATGGCGGATTTGTCGCCACTAAAAATACATTAGAGTAATGGGGAGTTTCCACACTTGATATATTTAAACACTTTGGACATACCCAGAATGTCAAGCATACCCAGAAGCACCAATAATACTAAAACCTTCAATATGCTGCAGAAGCTGAGGAATATCCGATTGCGACATTACTTTAGCATCATGACCTGACACCGGCCATGAACAATCGAAGCACCGTATTATGTAGTCCAAGTCACAGACAATCATCACATTAACACTTGGCCATTCTTTTCGATTTATATATGCCGGTTCATGGGTCGAGGAATGAAGCATCGGACGGTGAGTGCCATCGACGGCCGTGACAATTCGACGCAGCTTATATTTGCCGTAAAAATCCTAATTTGCCGATTCTCGATCCATGGTTTTCGCACTGCCAACAGAGTATCAAGGGATCCAGCGTCGTACTATGTCACTTCGACATAAAGCTTCAACTCCTTCGTAAACACACCGCCGTGCAGTGGTTGCAGATATCTTGCTATTTTGATTGAGATTCCAAAAGCAATTGCCGGTTCCCAAGCAGCGTAAAGTGCAGAGAACTTTAAGATAAGGAGGCAGACTGCTTGAATAACATTTCTTTAAAGGTAGATATGGTATAATTTTTTCTATAACTGTGATCGCAGCTTCTTTGGTAAATCGGAAATTTTGGAAAAAAGTTTTGTCATAATCAAACGGATTATTGGGATCATGGAAAATGCTTAGCTGCATAGTTCGAGATTGGCTAAGTTCTTCGACAATGTCCATTAGACGTGTCGTTCATTGCTAATTTAGTGCCGATTCTGATACAAAACACTCTCATATATCTGTGAAGACAAGTGAAGTTGTATGGTGACTATAGTGATCAATGACTTTATAGTAGTCTTCAGTAGCAGTCATTGCTTATGATATTGTCATTGTTCGAAAACTGCTGATTCTTTTTTTATATTTGGCAATAGCATAGGTAGGTTTAGTATTATTCATCAAACTTCGCGACGTACTTCACGTCACTGTAGCTGTACCCAAATGGCTGAGTAGTCAAAAGGGCCTTTATTCATTATATACCACACAATTCATCATAAGGAGCCAATTACACTCGAAATCTTCTTGATCGACCTGTAAGTAACACAATCTTAGCGATAAACAATCGTTGTTTGGTTGCAGTAGTCTCATTCGCCTTCCTGTAGTAAAATTTGTACTATCTCCGCATCACAAACTATATCTTCTTCAGCATTCTCGAATGAGACAGTGGTAATTTTTCTTCAAACGGTGAAGGAGGAAGCTGACGTTTTATTCAGACGAGTGAATAACAAATTGACTGTGAACAACAAATCAACTACGTGGAGGCAGCTGTGTGATGACGTAAAGGTTTTAACAGGTGAAGAAGACATCGAGGCTAAGAAGTTGTTAAAAATGGGATAATTTTAAATCCAAACTTCGAAATTACATTACGAAAATAGGTAGTAGTCGTTCTGCAACAGGAGGTGGCAGATCAATTCCGGAAGATCCCATCATGGAATTATGTTGGGATATAATGGGCAGAGACAACCCCGCATTGACGATGATACCGTGTGCTTCGCACTCAGCAGAGGAGACTTCAAATATTGTTGAAATTGAGACAGAGGCTAGTGACGTAGCCCTACAGTCAACGGAGACCCTCGATCACTCAATTGATTATTCACAGATGGAAACACGACAGGTTGATTTAATAACGTCCGATCTTTGTACTTCAGCGACTGTTGCAAAGCTCGCAATCCAAAAATTAGAAGAAGAGATAATACAAAATCGTCTGGAGCATAAACTGAAGATGGAAGTGCTAACTGCTAAAAAAGTACTATGCTGAAAAAGCAGCAAAATTGCTAAATGCTCTCTGACATGTGCTCGTCGATTTCATTACGCGTGCCATTTCATTTCGCTCAATTAAGCGTTGTACGTTATTTTTATCATTATCAAGAAGATCATAATAGCAATACGATTTGTTTGCTGTTTTCAATTGTCGATTCTATAATATATAATGTATAATATATTATGTTGTCACATTATTGTGCTTCTCCTCTCTAGCCCCAAACGCATATTTGTCATCTAATTTCTCAAATCTCTTAATATGAACATGCAATTAGGCTACACGTCAGAAATCGCAGAACTTTTGCAGCTTTTCCTTTATTATAGAAAATGACTCTCAAACATATTCTAAGTGAGTATATTTGCAGTAAATGCACCAAGCATGTAAATTGCATGACGTCTTGCATGAATGCTGATTGTCAACAAATATAGAAAATACCGTCTATGCAAGTGATAGTAATAGGTTAGGTAGCTGATAAGGTAGGTATACAGCTACCTTACTCTTCACCTTAAGTTTTGCCACCTATCCTAAGATTGAAACCGGCTAACATACTACCTTAAGGTCCTTGAGGTACCTGAAGATTTTTTGCTCTTTTCATGATGTAGAATCATTCTGCTAAGTAAGATATCTATTCTATCACGTGACAGCCAGAGACAATGAATTGTTTGTTATGCGATTAGATACTTCAACGATGTTGCTTTGACATTGTTTTCATTGTCCATGACCGTTCTAGTCCTTTAATGTTTTAGAGTGTTGGATTTCTATGCGTTTATCCACCTTAAGGGAGCATGACATTAGGCACCTAACATTAAGGTAGTAATGTTGGGGACCTTGAATTGAAATAGGCCCCAGAATTGGAAGTGGGTCAACGAAGCCACGTGACCCACCGACTTTTCACGAAAACATTATTTTTTTTCTATTTAGCTCGTAGAAAGATGATTGGCTAAGATAATTTAAGTGCCCTACAACTAAGATTGCTGCACACAAACAATTTGATTTTGGCCATAGGGTAGGGATAATCTATTTAATAATCTGCTCATTCTACAGGAGGATATTTATATTTTACATAATATTTTTATATTAGCATTATTAATTGCAATTTTTGTTAGAAATGTTTAGTTCTTACCCCGCTTCAAAATTCTACTTGTATCAGGAAGCTAAAAAAATCAAAAACAAAGCATTTGTAAGATTTGTGAAGCATTGTGGGATCAGTGGGACCCATACATTCGTCAAATTAATCTGTTGTTCATCGCCACGTTACATACATTTAGTGCACGTACATGTGTAGATGACAGCAGTGCACGATCCGGTCGAATATTCTTATTTGTCATTGAGTGATGCCGCTCAGACTATGGAAAATAAACGAATCACATTATCAAAATAATAGAAATTCCTGGGTATGCGTGTATGTGCGATTATCTCAACTCTACGACCTGCACTCCTAGAAAAGGATATGCCTACACATATCTAAATCCGACTGATTGTGTCAAATTTTACATTTCCTGATCAAATGAAGCTAAAAAATAAAATTGCAGTAGGCCTACATTCATGCATTTGTTATGTACAATATGTAAACTACATGTGTGAAGATGGTCTCAGATCAATCGTCAAACTAATATTTTGTTGCCTCTGACATGGCAATCGATTAAAATTCCATAAACTTTCGTTTATGTTAGATTTAACTAGAAAGTTGTATATTTCATCTAAGAATGACACTCATTGAAAGGCAAATGGAGCAACCATGCGTATAACGCGTGAATAGCAAAATGCACGAGAACAAGATTATAATTCATGAATTAGCCTACAATGTACTGTACATATACAGTATGCAGATAAGCTGATATATTTCAATGGCGCTACATTCACTATCACTAGCGACATCATGTAAATATTCCTATTTTTATTGATGCCAAATCAAATATCAAAACAAATTTTTTTATTGATGCGAAATGTCAAAAAATATCTCTGCACCGAACTGCACCCGCATTTAGTTTGTGTGAATGGGATAAGCCTATATTAATGAACGTCGTATGAATTATCGTATTTCAGATTATCATGTATCAAATGAGATGCATGGAAGATGTATGATGTGAAAGTACTTTTTGATTGAACGGCGAAATACTTTAGATATGAAGCATGCATATTATCAAGATATTTTGATCAATTAATATTTCGAAATATTAATGGTCTGATCAATCTTTACCAGCACTTTACCATTATAATCTCTAACAGAGAATATTTTCTACGATAGACCAACAAAATCAAGCGAAACAAACAAAACGAATGTCAACTTTAGATAACGCGATTACTTTAAAGAAACTTTTTAAATGCCCTTAACTGTCACCTCACTTGATGCGCACGCTTGCATGACGAAAATTTGTCTGGCAGCTTCTACTGACATCAGCAGAAACTTATTTGCTGACTCTCCCCCCCCCCACCATTTTGGTTGTGTAAATCCGTCACCCCTTTCACTGACACCGACTCAATAATTTTTCATGAATGATAAGAATACGAATAAATGAAGTTTATTGTTTTTAAGATTGTCAAAGATATCATGGGTCAAACTGGTTGGGAGTAGGTCAACGAAGTCTGACCCACCTGACCCACCCACGTTTCGGAAAAACATGACCCACAACCCACGCGGGTTTGTGACCCACTTCCAACCGTGTCTGATCTGGGCTGAGTAAAAGAAACTAAAGGGTCCGAGTCAAAGTAAATGAGAAAAGTCAATCATGAAAATGCGTCATAGAGGTTGGTTAATTGAACTTTCTGAACAATTCGTGATGAACGGGACATATTTACATCTAAAATCATATAGTAATCCAACCGTACTTCAAAATGTCATTCTTTTTACTTTGAAAGCTTTTAGAATATGATCAGCTGATTCTAAAAGGTTGACTGAGTCATTGATACAAGTGTTACATTGGCGTCGATCGGATTTTTAAATAAATTTCGATATTTTTGTGACTAAAAATGTGCTGTTTTTTATACGCATATATTTCTGCTATTTCTACTGTGGGTTATATACTCGTACATCTCAAAAGCGCCTGAAGCTGATATCTGAAGGCATTTTTATTTTTCTGATTTTCTGTCGCGATTTGATGGAATAAGCATATTGTTGTGTCAGTAGTGACGCAGCACTTCAGATAAATCTTTATTCATATGAAAACTTTGGAGTATTCAATTAGTCTTTCCATTAAATGTCTCTCTCGGGGCTGTGCAAATGCATAAGCTGAAATATTGTTTCACTGATATCTTGAGACTACTTTGATCTGAAAGAAAGTATCTCTCGTTTTCTTATTTGAATTCCGTACTAAAACGGAGCTTGATATTTTGCTTAAATGCTTAAGACTGGGCATTTAACATTTTCAATGCGGCTTATAGTTCTAAGATGATCATATTAAAATAATTTAATATAAGCTTAGTCATAAGGAAGACACTAATAACACTGTGAAGCCTCTAATGTGCCTCATTGAGGTATTGTAGTAGCTCGTACGAAATATGACACCAAATATGCAGTACACTAGTGACGCTACTTTGGTTGTCTTCTGCCTCAAAAACAGTTCCAAAAACATGAGCCTTCGGGAAAAATTTACCAACTAAACAAAATCGGATTTCTGGCACATGTATTGCTTATCGCATTCTCGCGGGTGTTGTAAGTATATCTGCATTCTGCATATAATTTTGATTTTAATTTGTATTACTAGTTGTTAGATTATTAGTAGAACAAAAGAACATAATAATTTGAATATAGATCTTCGCTTACTTGCCTCAGGTGTCCTACTTAGGTGTCGGTTGATAGTAGTGATGAAAATTTTCCGGAAAATTTTGAAAGTTTTGTTTTTTTATAAGCCCTATAATTTGAGCGCTTCAACTGCCGAGGCAGCTGCGTACCAATAAATTGGGTCTAAAACTCTTGATTTCATCATTATTTGGATTAAAGCGATCGTAGCAATACGATTTCCGTCCGCGGATTTTTGAACATTCCTTTGCCACCGCAGTGGCGTACTACAGTCCGTTTCATAAAAAGTGGATCATCCTAAAAGTTGACTAAATGAAACATAAGTATGATACAGAAAGCATTTTTCATGTTATTTCGTGTCCCTAATATATTTAAATGTCCTTATATAATCTGATAAGCTATGATACAGTAACGGTTCTTAAGAAGCTAATATTTTGTGGCCCTACCCTTATTGTCAATGACATTACCAATTCGTCTAGGCATTGATTCGATGATATCGTTGATTTTTGACTGATCTAACTTTCTCCACTCTCTTTTTAACAGTGACGCAAGTTGTGATACGCCATCTGTAGGTAGCAGTGAACGACGAACGTTACGTTTTAGAATACTCCATACATTTTCTATGGGATTCAGATCAGGAGAACGAGCTGGCCAAGATAATGTCCTAAGCCCTAATTGAGACTTGCATAAGTTGACTCTACTACTCCTGTGACACGTAGCATTATCATCCATAAATAACCAAATCGATGGATCACCAAGTTGATCTGTCATTTGGCCAATGTTCATTCGTAAAACATTCACATAGCGTTCAGAATTCATGGTTCCTTGCTGTATGTGAAGCCTTCTACGAATAGTGGACTTCGAAATAGACGAGTATAGTGCAGCCATCTCAGTTAACGAGAGACTTGGATCAACTTTAACAAATCTCAAAATTAGGCGGTCTATACGTTTGGATGTTTTGCGTGGACGGCCAGAGCCCTCTTTACGACAGAGTCGAAAATCATCATTATGCCATCGATGCACATTTGTGTAAGGGACATTTAGTCGCTTGCTGGTAGCTCGCAAAGAAAACCCTGACACTTTGCCTTTTGTGAATGCGATCTCGTTATTGTTCATTTGTGCTTTGTATTGTTTTCAACCGGTAAGAGATAGATTTCTAGATGAAAGCAATCAGGAGTGCTGCCAACACCACCGCAACGAAGTCAGGAAGCTATGGAACATGAAGTCCAGTTAATCACATGTAGCAGTTACATTATTGTTGATGAATAATGGTGCTATACTGGCTCTGATTGACCGATTTTCTTTATTTTTGTTTTGCTTGATAGCTTTTGGCTTGTAGAACAACATATTACATAACAAAGAAAACAAATGTAATTTTATAAGAGTGAGGTATGATTTTGTGTAACATTGCTAAATGAAGATCAAATTATCTACTACTTTTTTATCTATAGCAGGAAAACAACTCAATATTCATGCTTGAAATTTCCAACAATTATATTAGTAAGCACAACTGACATATCTTCCAAATTTCAGAGAAATTCGTTCAAGTTTGGCGGAGTTAGACAAAGTTGAAGTTAAGGCGATGTTTAAGGGTGATCCATTTTTTATGAAACAATCTGTATAAATTATTACAGCATTTTTAATTATCACACAGACACCTTTGGGGATAATGTGAATCTTGCTTTACAATAGGGGTATAATTTCATGCAATGTGAAAGATCTGGAGCAAAAATAATGTACTTTATTTTGGAGTTTGCTAGTTGTTAGATTCAAAGTTACAAGCTTCATTATGCAGCGTTGATCATAGTGATGCAAATTCCCCATGTGTTGATGAACATGTGATGAAGTAAAAGCACACAGTCCACGCAGCATTCATGAGCGACCAAATTGGAAGATATAAAGACTGTAAACTCGTGAGATACTGTATTTGGAAACTAAAGATATCTGTGATGAGTAATGATAGCTTCAAACTTCAGGCGCATTGTCCGATATCTTCGTTGAGGATACACATCCTCCATTTCTAGTTCAGATGGTTCAGATAGTTCCAAATCAATTTCAGATCTGCCCAAATGAATTTCAGATATGATCTAGATGAGTTGGAGATCTCCAGTTGAATTAAAATCTTTTAAACTGTGACAGATATCTGAAATTCAGCTAGAGAAATCTGAAATTCATTTGGAAAGATCTGAAATGGACATGGTAAAGGTGCAGTTGGTACCAAAAGTTAACATACAGGGATGATAGAGAAGTTTTCGGACTTTGAATATTACATAGTCCTTTCAAACGACTATAATAAATCTCCAAAACAAAGGAAAAACGTCAATCACCAAAAATAAATTTCAAAATTTTGCATCACTAGTTGATAGGCACACGTGAGCTCACGATCATTGCTGCAAATTGGAGTTCCGCCCACGTTCGTCTGTCTTCAAGCTCGTTTTTCAACATCAAAGTAGGAACAGGTGCCGCACCTGGATTTTTCAAAACATGACCGGGACTGCTGAGCAGCCAATCCGGTACTTCTATTCTTCCCCCCCTCCACATTTTTCAAGTTTTTCATAATCATCGAATTTCGCCAAGCTTAAGCTTAGTCACATTGGATTTAGAATAGACTAAGTGACACTGCAATACGACTGAGAAGTCTTACTTGAACCCTGGGATGAAGGATTGGTCTCTTTGATACTCAGTTGGAATACAAAGTACAGCTGTGATCATGAACTTCGTGTGATTGTTGCCTACAGAAATATGACGAGCAGTTGTCTAATTCTGAGGCTGTAAATGTTCTACAAGTCAGATAAGAGGAGTTTTACACACTCAACGCTATGCGAAATTAGTGAGAACAAATAGGAGCAAGAGATGATCATTGACGATGCAACACTCCCGGGTGTCAACAACAGAAATGTGGGGGGAGGAATAGAAGTACCGCCAATCCCTTTCTTGCATGAATTATTTTCAGAATTTTCATCTTTCAGAAATTTCTTTCTAATTTTTTTCAGCTGCTATTTGCCGGCGTTTGTAAGAGGTTGGGAGTGGTGCCATTAGAATCGCATTGATCTCTTTTTTCTTTTAGTTGCAAAGAGAAAATTTGCTATTTCTCTCTGACGCTTTGCCCAATTTTGTCCCAAAAAATGCGGCTCGAAATGTTGCCAAAAGGACACAATAGCCTATGCTTGGAAGTGTTAAGATCATTATCATTGACGTCTGATCCTTTTAACCTATAGATATGTCTTTTTATACTGCGCTGATGCACAATCGAGTTTAATTTGTCAGATTACTATCGTTTATTATATTACTAAAATTACAATAAGTCACAATTCAAGTATTCGTCAATTACGCAACTAGAGCAAAGTTTCCATCTATATTGCATTTTATAAAAGACGGGCGAGAGCATTTTTTGATCGAGAATAATGCAATTAAGATGGATATCTTTGTATGAGTTGCGAAAGAAACTTCACATTTCACAGGATGCTCAGAATCTCTGACCATCAATATTTTGTGGCTGTCAAAAATATATTTCTGTTTAATTTCATCTTCTATTTTCCCACATGAGGTTGACTCTCTCAGATGTAAATTTTTTACGACATGCTCTGTTTTCTCGAACTTCCGTGCTGTCAGCTTACAAGTGAAAATTTCTGTCTTCGTTGCAGTGCACTATTTCGAGATATGTATGGTGAAGTTCAATTTTGGGATTACATCAAGCAGACCTGCAAAAAGGGTTATAAATGTGGACATTATCTTAATGTAAGTCACAATATTGGTTGTTTTATTGGTCTTAAAATAATTCAAGCTAAAATTCATTTTAAACTAGTTGGAGATTTATGAAGCTATTTACCAACTGTGCGCCTCCAGAAACTTCTGTGCAGTCTATGCGATTCTAAAGCAGATTACATCAACGCTTGAACCAATTCTCTCAAAATTTGATACTTTTGAAGTGGCTCAGATACACAGGCATGTGTATAAAGCGCATTAGTGTACTATTTGCTTTTTGCTCGCGCTACTGTCTATACAGACATATGTAGCTTCTTTGCACCAGTGTTTGCAAGCATTTTTCATCGCGGTGCCTTACCATGAGAAAATCTCGAGATTACATTTGATATATGCCACAGGCCACGCGTGGAGAGCTTTCCATCTGGTGGCACAAATTGGTACATGCATGCACCTTCAACTCATAGATAAGCATTATTTTGAAAGTTTCTGTGTGTTGAATCTTCGTGGCAAGCCAATTTGCCACTCAAAGCATTTTGGTGTTTCTAGATTAAAAATACATTACATGTACTTTTACTTTTTTGTAAAAATGAAATACATGCTACCGACAAGCACAAGTAGCATGAAATGGTACATGTCAAGTACAAGTAGCGATATGAACTTTGGAATGATAATGTTATCGACAAACCAGTGAGCCAATTTCATAGCATGTTGAGGTTGCAAATTCTTGGAACAGGTTGGTCACCTGAAGAGACAATGAAAGACATCAAAACGCATTAAGTGCGGTTGTGATAATAAAAGGCAAAATTGAAGTACTGAATATATATATATATATATATATATATATATATATATATATATATATATATATATATATATATATATACATAACTCAACTCTAATAAGAACAATTTGATTTACACATCCATTATCCATATCAACTGCTTCGATGGAATTTTCAATTACATGTAGGCTACACGTAAAACAAATTCAAATATGAACAATATACAATTTATAATTTTGACCTTTAGTTTTATTCAAGAAGTAATTTGAGTTATTGTTACTCGTACATGGCATGAAAGCAGGTCTGCTGGCAGTGTATAGCAGTTTCTAAGACGCTCATGTCAATACACATGCATTGCACACATACACTTCTATCAGTAACTTACTCCTTAGTAGGCTTATTTTGCTATGTAAAACGACTGTCTTGTTTATGTGTGTATGCAAGACGGTTCATGTCGCCATGAATAAAGTGTCCAAATGTGGTGCACTTTGAAACACTTGGCGCACAATCACACACCGCATTTCAGGCATTTCGTTCGCGGATAAAAATTATCGGCCGGATGAATAAAAAGAAGTAAATGCTTTTATTTCCAATTTTAGAAGTAGTTACTTCAGTTCTGATGAATAAGGAAGAAGAAGTAAAAAGATTTTACGTCAATTCACGAGCTTCTGCTTCTACAGCAAGCAAGTGCTTCCAAACAGAGTAATTACTTCACCTCATTATGAATAATGTCGATGCATTTGCTTCTAACTGAGGTTACTTCCGAAAATTGAATACTCCTACCATACATGCTTGTGATTGGAGTAAAGGCTCGCGCAATGATGCAAGCGATTTTTAAGTTTATATTCGAGAAAATACTCAGCTGAAACACAATTTCACAGGGATGGCGGAGTTCATGAGCATTCGAAACGAGTCTAAGAGAAAGGAATGCGCGACGAGGCACAGTCCACCGATGAATGAAGCGGATTACCATCGACGTTTCAGAGAATGTACTACATTTTACATCAGAAAATGTAGAATTCCTGACAACTACATTCCTTCAAGATTCCAGTGAAACAAGAGGGTTTGCTTTGTCTCGAAAACAACAAATGGAAGTAACCTTACGGGATTTATCTGACCCTGGCTTCCAACGTTCTGTGGGCTTTCAACTAGGAATCACTCAGAGCGCCGTTTCGCAAACTGTGAACAAAGTTTTTAAACAGATATCAGCAAAAGCGCATGACTGGATCAAATTCCCCTGTAAAACAATTGAGGCACAAAAACCAACGGATCGATGGTTTCAGAAACACAGATTTCCGAGATGTGTTGCTGCCATCCATTGCACACATAAATTGAAAAACCTGGTGGCAAATAATATAGAAGTAATATATAAGTAAACAGTATAATAAATAATATATAGAAGTTAAAAGAAATTAAATGAAGTCATATAAAACAGAAAACTTATTTTCTGTATACATAAAAATTACAGAAATGCAGACGATTAGCATGCTAATTTCAATAGCCCACCTGGTGGCCCACCGGTACATATTGAATGGCCCGCCGGTACCGCTCCCCCGTCGCGGTTGCCAACAACTGTCCTGCACCTATGCACTAACTAACTTTTTTCTGGTTATGTCTCAGAAGATACTTACGTAGTTACCGTTATTTTAAGGAAAAGTATGAGATGATATATTACCTGGTACTCTTTTGAAAACAGGATTTTCCTCACATTCTAATAATATGAGGAAATTTTCCAATCCAGTAGCTTTATTTTTCGGTTGCCAGTGACATTTCTATCGGTTTTAACCTTGACTCTTGTCTTCATATTTGATATATTTTTTTGGATAACGTTTGGCTCGTACTGGATGCCAGTCAATTTGAACAACTCTTCACTTGCAAATTCAATTGCTGTTGCTATTCTCTCCTTAACTCCTGACAGTTTACTTTTTGAAAGTAAAACTTTGTGACTGCTTACCAAAACAGACATACATGTATCTGTGAGAGCCGGATCTTCATTTTCGATCTCTTCCTCACGCTGCTAACATTTGAATATATAGATGTGTTTGTTGCGAGTGTGACATAGCTCGTAAGGCTTGTAAGAACAGCTGTGCTGTCTGCTGCCCTCGGTTGGCACTTTGGGGTGACACGCGATCATACTCCCGTATCGATATTAGGGCAATATACAACTGCGTGATTCGTTGAAACTAGAAAACGTAGCGTCACAAGAGAGAGAGGAGTGACGTCAAGACCAAAGAAATCCGACCTCAAGACAAGCAACTTCTTGCAAGTAAAAGTACCTGCTTATTCATCAGAATTAGAGCAGTAACATCTACCCACAGCAACTACTTCTGACTTTTTACTTTTACTTGCAAGGATATGCTAGTAGTAACCCCGTGGCAGACGCAAGGACGGTGCGGTGCAGTGATGAGTCATCGATGAGTCATCATGCTGACTCAGTCCCCCCTCTGGAAGGAAGTCGCCAAGGATGTGTTGGGAGGAATGGGTCCGTGAGGAGAAAACCGCCCCCCCCCCAACGACTCAAATGACCAAATTGGTCGAAAAGACCAAAGTTGTTCAGAATCATGTGAAACTCGTCCAAAAAATTTTTTCGAAAATGTTTCACTACGGTGATCTCGACACTTAGGATTTTTTCAAGTCCAAATGTGAAATGTCGCTTTTTTTATCCAACTTTGACGATGAATAGCGGAGGATTGGAAGTGAATGAAGAGCTCGGGTTTCTTTTAGGGGCAAGACCGCGCTTTGTTCTCTAGGATTCACTCTTTTCAGATGCGTGGCAGGCTCCGTTTCTAAATGAGAGCCTGTTGAAAATCGAGTTTTTGTGCATTTTCCAAGATTTTGGAACTTTTTGAAAAAACAACCGAGTGTTTTAACTCGGCTTCTGGTCATCGTAGAGTGTCGAGGGATGACTTAAATAAAAGGGGAGAGCGAGAAAACGTGACACTCAAAATTTGGAGTCAATCGGAGCACTAGAACCGGAGATAGACGGGAGTAGTATATAGTGTGACATCCGGCGCGACGCTTCGCTTCGCTTTGCTTCGCTTCGCTTGCGCCGGATGCCACACTTTTGCGGGTTTTTTCAAAAAAATCAAAATTTCAAAAATTTCAAAAATTTAGGTAGACTTCAAATTTCACGTGGCCGAAGGCCGAAGGGCGAAAATTTAAGCGTTTTTAAAAATACCCAATTTTTCAAATTTTTCAAAATGTCAAAATTTGAGAATTACAATTTTCACCCCCCGCTTAAATCATGACCGTTGCAGGACACCGAAAAAATCATAAAAGTTGAGAATCTCAAATTTGAGAATTACAATTTTTACTCCCAAAATCATGACCGTTCCAGGACACCGAAAATCATAAAAGTTAAGATTTTCAAATTCATGAATTTTATCCATCTTTCAGGTTTTCAAAATATATCATGTGACTAAAAATATTTCTTTAAAAATGGAAGAAACAAAAATGGATGAAACAAAAGTGGAAGAAACCGCAAGAATATATCCTTCATTATCATATGAAATGGATATTGCAAAACACAAAGATAGAGTACGTTATATGAAAGATAAGGAATCTCAATTATTACTTAGATTAGAACATTATAATAAATTAAGAATGTGACACAAGGCGTTGGAGCATGTTTAACAATTTCTTTAGGCGCTCTCACTATTGTCATTTCATCTGGCGTTCTTACAATTCCAGTAGTTGCTGCAGCTTTGTGATACAATTAGATTTTAGTTGTACGTTAGGGAAGTTGTTTTAATTCTAGCACGTCAGCACAACCACATGACGCCAAAGCATCTGGCAGTTGTTTTCACTTCTCTCTCTCCTGTCATTGTTCCGTGTGCGCTAGAAAGCAAAGTTCTCATTTGCAATGTCTTCCGTCAGCAAAATAGAGAGAGAATTTTGTTGCTTCGTGGATCAAGTTGTGCCTCTTATTTCTCCAGACCATCTTGATTTCTTCAAAACGATATCAACAAAATTTATTCTTGAATCACTAAGAAAAAAACAGAAGACGAGTGGAAACGAAGAAGATAAAAAGAGAGAAGTGTTTGAAATAATCCGAGATTCATTCAAGGATGTTGACAGCAGCAATTTACCTGTATTTCTCGAGAAAAAGGATATTATAAGTACATCATCGTGCATCTCTTCATTGAATAAACTCATTGGTTTTGAGAAAATTACACATCGGAATCTTCTACGCTGCTATGTTTTACAAGGAGAAGTGCTTCAGCGACTGAAGTTATTGTCTAATATGAATTATACAAAATTCGTGAAAGAGTTAAATGAGACCCACAAAATAAAGTTTTCACGCTCATATGTGACATTACTGATCAAATTATTCAAATTATCAAAGAACTATCCAAACTTAGCCAATTCTTCTCTATCAATTTACTTTGTGATGAAGAATTTTGCTCATCTTGAAGATTATATTGATCGTGAAAAAGAGGAGGAACAGCAAAGAATAGCAGAATCCATATTTGATTCACCCAATGTGCAACAAACTGAACAACAACATGCGCAACATACTGGACTCACGCAGGAATTAGAAGACTTGCAAACGTGAAATTCTACTTCATAAGTAACAAGTAGTAACATTTATTGCAACTTATTTGCGTGGAGACTGAAAAATGACAATGCCATTTTCAAATTGGATTTCTGTTTTCATCTAAATGTTGGACTCTACTTCATAAGTAACAAGTAGTAACATTTATTGCAACTTATTTGCGTGGAGACTGAAAAATGACAATGCCATTTTCAAATTGGATTTCTGTTTTCATCTAAATGTTGGACTCTACTTCATAAGTAACAAGTAGTAACATTTATTGCAACTTATTTGCGTGGAGACTGAAAAATGACAATGCCATTTTCAAATTGGATTTCTGTTTTCATCTAAATGTTGGACTCTACTTCATAAGTAACAAGTAGTAACATTTATTGCAACTTATTTGCGTGGAGACTGAAAAATGACAATGCCATTTTCAAATTGGATTTCTGTTTTCATCTAAATGTTGGACTCTACTTCATAAGTAACAAGTAGTAACATTTATTGCAACTTATTTGCGTGGAGACTGAAAAATGACAATGCCATTTTCAAATTGGATTTCTGTTTTCATCTAAATGTTGGACTCTACTTCATAAGTAACAAGTAGTAACATTTATTGCAACTTATTTGCGTGGAGACTGAAAAATGACATTTTCAAATTGGATTTTTGTTTCATTTAAAATGACTGACCTGATCGAGTTTTTTAAATTATATGGAACAGACACAACAACGAATTTTGATCTAAAGAAAATCGCACATCAATTGGGAATAAAGAATTTCCATGTCCTAATGAGAGACGAATTACAATTGATCAAAAATAGGCCTACTGTAAATTTCATAACGAATCTTCACACTTCAGACCAAAACGGCGTACATTGGTCAGCAGGTATCTTTAGTAAAAACGGAGATAATTATTATTTTGACTCATACGGGCTTCCACCTACGAATGAAGTAAGAGAAATACTTGGCAATGGAATTTATAATACATTTCAAATTCAAAAACCGGGAACAACTTATTGTGGTCAATTATGTTTTTATGTTTTATTTAAATTGCAAGAAGGAGTGCCATTTCTTGATATTATGTTAGAATTGAACGAACCGTAGGTTCTATGGCTACGCCTAATAATAATAATGATAATTAAAAATCAGTTCGTTGTAATTCATTTTGATAAAATCGGCCTCTGATATCCTCATTATCTAAATCTTTAATTTCATAAGTAAACGGATAACTTTGATTTATTTTACAAATTTCAAATATCTCTTTCGTCCAGTATCCGACGAAGCCCTTTTCAAATTTGTTCTTATATTTAAATATTCTAACTCTATCTCCAATTTTAAATTTCGGCTTAAGTTTCTGCAAATTCGGATTACTCTCATTCGAATAATTATTTTCGAATATTTTCTTTCGTATTAAATCAGGGTCGTCAGAAGCATTCTTTGGAGTTTCTTCAATACCAGAATGAACTTTATTATTGTACTCTTCTACAATTCCTGGTAATATCTTCAACCATTTCTGATTTCCTTGCTGAGTAAATTTTTTGAATAATTTATTTTTTAACGTCCGATTGAATCTTTCTATCACTACGGCCTTCCCTGCATTTTCAGTTGAATAAACAGTTTCAAATAGTGGCTGAACGTTTCTGTTATAAAATTCCGACCCTTTATCAACAAACAATTTTTTTGGCTTTCTCTTACTTTCTTTAAAGATTTCTTCAAACGCATATTTAACTGATAGACCACTTTTGTTTTTTAAAGGCTTTACCCAAGCGTATCGTGTATATAAATCTTTAACGGTCAATGCGTATTTATAATCTTTTTAATTCGGCATATGAATAAGATCAGCACTCCAAATATCATCTTTATTAAATACTTTTACTTTCAATAAATATTTAGGCTTTCTATATTCTTTATGAATTTCAGACGCGTAGGTTCGAGCGTTGCTCTCAGACAGCTTTGCTGTCGTTTCATTTAAACCCTGACCGAATAATATTTTAGCTTGTAAAGCTTTCTTAACAAACATTCTTTCAATTTTTTCTCTAAATGTAGGATTTTGAATACTATCTAATTCTTGAATCATCTTATCAGCTGCATGTCGAGAACTTAGATCATGATTTCGATAAGCTAAATCATGCCTGTAAGCTGCGGCGTCTACTCTATTTATTGGTTCTTCACCTGGTTTCGGATTATTATTCTCATCTAGTCTTATATCTAATCGAGTTCCTGGACCAGTATATGAATGACCAGGAAGATGTTTTTCTTTCGAATATTTACTCCAAATAAAACCAGGAAAGTTTTCTAATGTTTTTTGTATATCACCACCGAAGTGGTATGGAACTTTGTTCTTGTCACCTCCAATATGCTGACAGTTTGAGTTTTTATTTTTGTTTTATAGATAACTCAAAAATCTAAATTAACAATTTTTAATTTAATTAAATTTTCGGAATTTGTAGAATTCATTTTAAAAGATAAAATAAATGTTTTATCGGATAGAACTTTGTTCAGAGGCTTTAGCCGATCGGACCAAAGGTCCTGAGGTTATTACCGAATCATACTAGGACTTAGATATATTCCAGAACCATCTTTAGTTTCTTTAATTTCAATTAAATCATCAACATTGTGGAGAATCTTTTTAAGAACTCGTTTTCCTTCAACTAATTTTAATTTACTAATAAAATTATCTACTATTCCTTCTCCCCTAGCAACTTTCTCTAACTCTCTATTATGTCGTTTTTGTTCTTCTAATGCTGCCTTCTCTGATTTATTTTTATTTACTGCTTGGACAATACCAGCTGTCCCACCTGCAACACTTCCTGCAGCTGCTATGCCACCTATTTATAGTGGAATTAATGGGAGAATCCCGCCATTCTTTTCTTCTTGTAATTGAATATTCTGTATCATTGGTTTACTTATGTAATACTTTTTTTTGTTAATCGTAATAGTTTTAGGGGTATTTTTGTCAACAATATTACGTAATTTTAATTCAACAGTTTTATTATTATTACCTTTCGCTTGCGACATTTTTAATAAAAAAATTTTTAAATTAGGAATTTTTAATCTATTCTAGTAATGAAAAAATTTCAAGTTACCAAAAAATTTTAATCTATTCTAGTTATTAAAAAATTTCAAGTTACCAAAAAATTTTAAGTTACCAAAAATTTTTAATCTATTCTAGTTATTAAAAATTTTAAGTTAAGAATTTTTAATCTATTCTAGTTATGAAAAAATTTTAATTAACTTATCCTTACCATCTTTCCATTAAGAATTTCAATAGAATATTTTACATCTTCTAGCAATAAACCATAAGCCATCAATGAAGTTGTGGAATCTTTTTTTTCAATATTAATTGTTACATCACAGCCAGTCTTGATAATATCTTCAGATTGTGCACTTAAATCGAAACAGAAAACAGGATATAAATGTCTCCAATCTCCAGGAGTTAATTGTGGTTCAACTCCAAATTCTATACAAAGATTTCGATAAGAATCATATCCTTCCATAAATTGATTATTGGTATCATCGAATCTTAATGGATCAATTGGATATCGGGTTTGATTTAATGAAACTTGCAAACTTCGAATTGTATTAATATGGAAGAGATTATTGTTCTTATCAAAACTTGGAGAATTATTTCTTTGAAATGTTAGTAATAAATATCTTGGAGTATTCGCAGTTCTAGTAAAATGCCAGTTAAATCTTTGTTCGGAAAAAGTTACTGAACTAGCAGTACGCTTTAGAAAATTAACTGGAATTGGTTTGTTAGTATTTAATCTTTTTGCAATAGCTGTTTCAATCTCTAAACTAGGAGTAATATGTTTTATCCACCATTCAAGTCTATCAATTTTTAAATATGCTTTTTTTCCAGTCTTACCAAAAAAGATTAATTCATTATTTGCTGTACGATGAATTATTAATTTAAATTTTAATTGATATGATATTTTATCATAATCTAAATATCCGAATAATGGAGACAATGACCAATTTACTGTCTGTTTACTTTTCTTGTTAAATTCACGTCTTTCTTTATATGCATCATTATTTGTTTTATTTAAATGTTTTGCAATATTTTCTACATCTTTCGCAATTCCTGCGGCATCTGTTCCAGCGAGAGTTAAATCATCAACAATTATACCATCATTTGTATCAGGAAACCAACCTTCGATTTCATACTTTTTATTATTTTCACCAATTGTTACAAATCTAAGCATTGTATCAATTACACCTGGAGAATCACTTATTGTTTCTATATTTTGAGTTGCAACATCTAAACGCATTTGTGTAAATAATCTTGGAAAGAAATTATTCTCTAGTGCAATATTATCGGTTTCTGGTAATGGTGTTGTAAAATTGGCATCACTATACAAAGAATATTCACAATGTAAAAACGAATCAGGTAGATATAAATAACTCTGCTGATTATCAACTTCAAAAATTAAATCACCTCCAGTATTTACTCTACTGGAAGATCCGGGATTCATAGCAATTCTTATATAGTCATTCTTTTTTTGATTATTACTGACGAACGGAGGATCGTCTAATCTAAATTTATTTTCGATAAGCGAAGACATTTTTATAAAAAATAATTTGACTTTTTGTTTTTCTGACACACAGAAAAAATTTTTACTAAAAAAATTACTAAAAAATTTTACTAAAATATAATTTTAGAATTTTGCTAGACCATTACCTCTTATTTCTTCAATTGAACGAACCGTAGGTTCAATTGAACGTTTTATGGCTACGCCTGATTTCTTCTTATGTTTACTATCAGACGGAGCTCCGCTCCTCAAGGTTTCCCCAACAGCTATGTTAGCAATTTTGTTTTTTGTTTCCTCTGAAAGTTTTTTTAAATTTTTTAGTTCTTCGGAATCATTCCTAAGTTTGCGAATAGCTTCTAGTTGTTTTTATTCGTTTTGAGACTTGACAGCATTTGATATTGCACTAGCTGTACTACCTATAGCAGCTGCTCCTTTTGCAGCAGATGTAATCAAATCTTTATTATTTTTAATTAAGTTAACGATACTACCAATACAAGAGAAGATCCCAGCTCCTTCCGTGTGAACGGCACCTGCGGTGCCTAGGAACTTTTCTGTTCCGACTGTATCTCTATTATCATAATGATAAACAGGATTCATAGATGGTTCATGAGCAATTTTTTGATTTGAAGCAAAATGTTTAAGATTGTGTTTATAAATTATAGGCATTTTTTAGGATTAAATTTGACTTATGAGAAAAAATATTTACGATTGGTTAGTAACCTGAGGACCTTTGGTCCGATCGGCTAGTAACCTGAGGAGCTTCGCTCCGATCAAGATTTACGTTTGTGAATGGACAACAACTTCGAGATAACTTTATTAATCGACTGTTGAACTTTATCTATTGCGTCAAGCAGCGTGTGATGTACTTTAATTTCTTTTCTATTAACTTGCATTTTCTCCTGATTCATCTTCAACGCCGTTTTAGGTGCATTTAACTTAATTTTAAGAACATCTAATTGTCTTTTAACAGCATCTAACTGTTCTTTATTTTCTTTAGAGTTTTCTTGTAAATTTTTCTTTAATTCATTTTCTAAATTGATTTTAAGAGTTTTCATTTTATCAACTCTTTGATTAAGCGAGTTTACTTCATTTATTATTCTATTCATCTTTTTCATTTGTTGAGTAATTTTAGAACTTAATTCATCAACACTTTTTTGGAATGTAGCTTGTAACTGTTTTAAATTTTTTTTAATTCTTTCAGGTAGTTTTTCTATTTCATCTTCTAATTGTTCTTTCAATAGTTGTATCTGATGTTTATTTTTAATGACTGCAGATTTTAAATTTATAGAAAGTAATATTAAAATTTTTGATTGTTCTGAAATCTTTTTAAAAAGTTTTGCTATATCTGCTTCTAGCTCTCTATCCTTTTTCTCAAGTTTTAATAATTTTTCGTTTAATGATTTGTCATTAAGTTTAAGCAACTTCAATTCATTCATCAGTGGAACCAAAACATCGTTTATATATTTTTCTTTTAAATCATTGATTTGTGTATCAACATATTGTTTATTTGTTAACTCTGTATTTTGTTCCGGAAGAATAGAAAGATGCAATGGACCAGATAAAACGTCTCCAGTTTTCATGATATAATTTTCTATTTCTAATTCACGATTATTCGGGATATATGCACCTCCACCAACATTTGGTAACATCATTTTTAAAACAATAAAAAAGTAAAATTTTTTCTAATAAAAATATAAAAAAATGGAAAAAACCAAATTTAAAAAAATTATATTCGTCCGCATCATCTTGTTCTTCTTATTCGACGAGATCAACGGGATTTGAAAATAAATGTTTTGATAATAATAATAATCCATGTATAGATGTTAATCTTTTGTTTGAATTACAAGCCGAAATATTTAGAGAACAGACTAAAGGTTTACCTTCTATAGAAACTAATTATTGTTTATTTCCAGGTGATCCATTTATTAAATTTATGGGGATTGTAAGTAAATATAATGATGTAGCTTATGTTGAATTAAATAAAGAAAATATGGTTATAATAGGACATAATAATGTTTACGGATTTATTAGAGCAGTTTTGCCGATTAGTAATACTGATTGGATAGAAACTAAAATTATTAATTATATCAATATTAAAGAATTAGTTAAAAAATTAAAATCTTTTTCCAAAGAAAAAATAAGATTATTTGTTGATGAACAAAATCAATATAACATTCACATAGGGAGTAAAAAACATAATGAAGAATTATTATGTCAAGTTTATTATAGAGACACAATTTATAAACAAGAAAAATTAGAAATGCCCCAAAGATATGATGATGATACGTATATAGGATTATATTCCAACTTAAATATTAATTTATTAAAATCTTATATAAATGGTTTAGCTCAACAAGAGAAAATTTATATGTGGACAACACCTTATACTATTAACAATGACCATAATCATATTCATAATAAACGAACTGAAGGTTCTAGGGCTTTGCCCGATCTTAAAGAATCTTATGATAATAATGATGATTCTGTAACATCTGAAAAAGGTGTAAATGGTAAAAAAGATTATAAAAATATTAGTAATTATAAAAATTTATCTAAATTTCATTTTCTTACAATTGAAAATAATAATGATGGCATAGTTGAAGATACTGTTAGACAACTATGTGCCGGGTCTACAAAATTTAAATTAGGATTTACATCTAATCAATTTAAAATTTTATCATCTTTAATAAAAACTAAAAGTGATTCAGATTATGGTGGTGTTATTAAATTTCCAAAAGAGATCAAAGACCAATATTTTTCTCTATTATATTATTATCAGATAAAAAATGTAATTTAGAATTAGATATTCCAATAAGAGAATGGTATCCTATCATGGAAGGGCATCCTATACCAAAAAGTGTAATTTATGATGATGAAGAAACAATTTATGATGATGATGAAGAATCAATTGATGATGATGATGATGAATCAATAGTTAGTGAAAAAAAATTTAAATTATCTTTTGATAAAACATTATATGATGAAACTTAATATGATAAAACTTAATAGAAAATACCAAAATATTCGATAAATATATTTTCATATGTAATAAAATTTTTAGATGTAATAAGTTTTTAGATGTAATAAATTTTTTAGATGTTATAAATTTTTTAGATGTGTTATAAATTTTTTAGATGTGTTATAAATTTTTTAGATGTGTTATAAATTTTTTAGATGTTATAAATTTTTTAGATGTGTTATAAATTTTTTAGATGTGTTATAAATTTTTTAGATGTTATAAATTTCTTAGATGTTATAAAATTTTTAGATGTAATAAAAAAATTATTATTCCCACGTGTCATCATCATCACTTAAATTACTCTCACAGATTATTGTTTGAAATATTTCAGCTTGAATATCTTCTCCGTTATAAGGTAACATAATTTCATTTTCATCAGGTGCTTCACGTTTAAGAATATTTATTTGACCAGAAAATTTTTTTTCTTCAGTATTATTATTTTTATCAGGAATACTAATTCCAGTTTCTAAAGATCGTTTCAATGGTTTATTAACTGTAGTCGATAATGTTTTCCCCGAATATAATTTTAGAAAATCTTCTACTTTTACTTTGTTTTGTGAATAACCTTTGAATGTTTTCTTTTCACTAAGTCTCCCTTGTTCATCTACAGTAATACAGTATTTTACTTTAGGTGCAATAAACATTGCAAAAATAATTCCACCATTTCCATAATCATTTTTCCCTTGACACAATTCTCCTCCAACATATCCAGCAGCGTCTAATTTATTAAAGAGCTCATTGGAAATATATATTGAATCAGTATCTGTATAATGAATGTATTTTTCTTTGAAACCATTAATTTCTAAAATAAAGTTATTCATGATTCTTCTAGAGTGAGAAAGAATGAAAGAACCTAAGTGTGATGGCATGAATGACGTCTTCCCATCTTTTACAATATTAGTTTTGAGAAATTCATCATCTTCCATTTCTACTTTCGCTAAATATTGTTCATCATTTAATTTTTCATAATCTTTTACTTCTTGAGTGAAATTTTTTCTCAATGTATTCTCATTCCATAAATGATATTTAGTGGTTATATCTTTTTGCACAGTTTTGCCATATAGCGAATTCATCAATAATTTAATTAACTCATCACCTACAGTATTTCCTTCTGTTTTATATCTTTTTCTCAAATTAAAAAGTTTTTCAATATAATTTCGAAATGGTGAAACTTGATAATTTTTTTCATAAATTATACCATCAGTAATATGTAAGATTTTTCCCCAACATCTAACAATTTCTTGTATGTCTACAGAAGTTAATACATCATAACATATACCATTTCTAAACCTGATTACTTTTACATGAGAATTATTATTTTGATTTTTAACTTTATCTTTTATAGGAACTGGTTGGAAAAACATATCATTCGGATATTGAAACACAACTGTAAATATTCCAGTTTTAGGTCTAAATGTTTGAGTATTAAATTTATATACTATTTCCCGCTCTTCTTCTTGACGAAATTTTCTAGCTGATTCAGCTTTAGGGTATTCTGAATTTTCATCATACATAGCTGATGGATATAAAGATGTTGCATCAAAAGCCATTAGAAATTCATTTTTTTGTTCAAGTAGTAGATTTGAAATTTTCTTACAAATTTCAGTTTTATCTCCTAAATCTCGATACTGTTTCATTAAATCTATTAAATTATTTCCAAGGGTCAAAGCCCCACCAGCGTAGCGACCAAGGGACAAAGTCCCCCCAGCGCAGCGACCAGGTAAATACTGTTTTAATATTGGTAACAAGATGCTACAAAATGGCGATATGTATTTTCTTATATTTGCTGAAACTCTTCCACCTTTAACAGATTTTCTAATATAATTTCTAGCCCATAAATCTATATGAGAATGAATATTTATATTGTCATTTTGTACGCTTTTCATCCAACCGTTAAATGTTAAAGCAGAGGATGTCAAATTAGTAGTTATATCTTCACCAACTAAATCTCGCATAACATTATTATATTTGTAGATACAAAAAGCTAAGGAAAGAATATCGTTAACTAAATGTGGTCTCCATTCAATTTCTTTTTCTTTATAATTTTCATGTGTTATGTCTCCAATTTCATAATTTAATTTGCACACATTCGTAGGAATTTTAAAATTCTCACACCATTTAGAAAGACTTGTTTTTACATGTTGATAACTACATTTCATTATAATAGTTTGAAGTGCTAATTTACCTGAAGGTGAATCTTTTTTCATATTGTTTTTAAATCTAAAAGATTTTTGGATGTATCTACTAACACATTCAGTTGTGTAAGGATTTTGTAATGAAGCAGTCAATATTCCTCTTGAAGTTTGAAGAGGCGGTTTAGATAATTTAAAATTAGCTTTTATCGGAAAATAGGAATCAAAACCTGATGAATTGTGAGCTATTAAAGTTACTCTCGAATAATTAAATTTTCCAAGAGTTTTAAAAAATTGATGGATCGGACATACGTCCTCTGGGTTTCCCCTGATTGGACATTCATCATCCTCAGTTCTCGTAAATATTTTCACACAATTTTGAAGTTTATTAAATTCTAATTCAGTTAAATTATTATACTCATTAATCTGTTTTTTAAGTTTTTTAATTTCATCTTCATCTTTTGATCGTTTAATTTTAATCATATCACTTAACAAACGTGTTTCTAATTCTTTCAATCTTTGTTTCGGTAAACAACATATAAATTTATTAAAATTAATAGCTCCTACAGCATAAGGAATAGGATGAGCTGTTGAACAGTTAGGATCAGGAAAAGTTTCGAGATCCCAAATATATGTTGAACCATAGTCAATTTTTTTCTTTGTTATGATTTTATATGGACGCGTTGTTAGATTTTCATCAGTAATTGTTTTATATATGGGTTTGAAATTATTTTCAATTTCTCTAATAGCTTTTAATTTATGAGATTTATTAATTAAACAATAGTGACCAATTGTTGAACCTGCGTGAAAATAATTGTAATAACCATAATTATGAAACGTTTCAATTCCTCTAGGATTTAAATGACGATTGGCAGGACTATAATATTGAACACATTCTCCAAAATATTTATTGAATTGAGAAAATTTGCAGTTTGACATTACTCCTGTTCTAGATGTGGCTTTCTCTTTATATAAAAAATTATTAAACATTTCTTTCATCATTTCTCCTTGTTCTTCATTAAAACCTCGTAAAACATTATAACATTTAATAAAACAAAAATCTTCAGAAGGAATATAACAATATTCACCGAAATATTCTTTGATTCTATATTTCATATTAATCCCTGCCCCTCTATGCGATCTTTGTACTAACTTCATTCCAAAATCTTCATATTTAATATTACCTGTAAAAATCCATTCGTTAGCATCGGATTTCTCATCCAGATTCGAAAACCATGTTTCAAATGATTTTTTATTATAGAAGGTTACGTAAAAATTTTGAATTATATTTTCCTGATCTTTAACAACTTTTCTAAGTAAATTAATAATTTTACCATTTGCTAAAAGTTTCCGCATATCATTTACTACATTAATAAAAGATACATTTTCATATTTAATTTCATTTGGATTAAATAAATTACATAAATCATCACCAAGTTCATCCTTAATTCTATCATCAAAAAAGATATCACTAATAGGTGTTTCTAATATTTCTTTTGTTCCACGTTTCTGTTTTTTAGTATTACGTCTAATACTACGCCTAGTACGTTTCTGTTTTTTAATACGTTTACTACGTTTACTATGTTTAATTTGCGCATCAAACTCAGCAGTTTGTTTCTTGATTAATTCATCAATCGTAGACGTTTGTCCGAGAGACATTTCACGATTCATATTTTTTAAAAGAAAAAATGAATTTTTACATAGAACCTCGGTTCCGTTTTTGCATATACACAGGAGTATGTAATTGATGTAATGTTTCTAATTCATGTGCTGTTAAATGTTCTTTCTTAACCAACCACCATACATTATTATACGCCAAAAATACTCGGAAACTTCTTAAACAAAGTGGAAAGTCTTTTGTTTTAACACACGGTTTAATACCATGTTTTGTTTTATAATCTGTAACGAGCGCTACGTATTTATGATGATAATAAAATCTAGCTTCTTTCTTCGAATTTACAGCATTTGTAGGATGACGATAATCTTTTAAAACTGGTACATGCTCTATCTTATAATCATTCAACATATTTTTTTTTATTTTTATTAACAAAAAATTTATAAGAAAAAATTAGTCGGTCACTCCGTTCGATCACTCCTCGAAAATATTTTCTATAACTCTTTCATGAATTTTTTTATCAATATTAATTGTGATAAATCCATAATCTTTTGACCAAGCATTGTTACACGATTGTTTAAATTCATCTTTATTTCTTACGCATAAATCTCTTAACAAATCACTTAAGTTTCTTGCATTTATTTCAAATAGTATAAATATATTTGCATTCTTTCTAATAACACTTCCGTCTAATGAATACATACTTTGTGTTAAATAAAATACACTACAGTTATTATGTCTACCTCTTGTGAAATAATTTCTCTGAACTGACTGATTTCTATCATTAACACAATCATCAAAAATTACACAATGTTTCATTGTTTTATCTAGTTTACTAGGATCTTGCATATTACCACTATCATCTATTAATTGTATTTTTATATGCTTATTTTTATTAGATTCTACTAACTGATTATTTTTTGTTGCTTCTTCACACCACGAACTTATTTCTTCTTCATCTTCAGATTTTTCATATTCTTTGAATAATGAAGCAATTGCTGTTTTTTTAAGATTATTTTCAAATCCATATTTTAAAAATTGATAGACGGGTTGTTCTGCTGTTGTTGTATAAATTATAAGATTGTTATAATCCAAAAAATTTGGAGTCGTTAAAATTTTAAATAATAGATACGTTTTTCCACAACCTGATCTTCCGCAAATAACTGACAAAACTTTATTAGATAAATTTGGATGATGATTAAATTTAAGTTTCTTTTTATTTAATGGGGGTACTTCACTCATTTTTTAATAAAAAAATTTATTTTTATTTTATTTTTATTTTTAAAGAAGAAGAAGAAAATTAAACTTCTCTAGCTTCGCGTGGGAGTTTATACCTCCCGAACCAAAAGATCTATCATAATTTCTTCACCTCCAAAATTTATTTCTTGTCCTTTTTCATCAGTGATTCTCATGGTAATGTTGTTAATAGTTTTTCTTGTAATAGGGAAATATATTAATGTTTGTGGAATTACATTTAGTCTATAACCAATGGGTACAGTAAAAGCTGGAAAACTGAATATTAAATTTGATTATTTACCATTTATATATCCTCCTTCAATAATGTCACAATGTACAACAATTGAATTTATTTCAGTTATTTTTGGAATCTTCTCACCTAAATGATAACCTTGACTATAAGTTTGTTTATTAATCCTAATAGCTTTGACAATGATCTATCATGATTAAAATCAACTTGATGATTTTCGTCTAAAGTAAGAGAAAATTTATTAACTGCCGGTTCAACTGCAAAATGTAATTGTTTCTTATCTTTAAATGGTATACCTAAATGTCTCTTAATTTCATTTGATATTGATTCAACTTCGTAAGAACCAGGAAGAAAAGTTAGTATTTTCCATATTTTACCTTTATCAGTAGAATATCTAAATTGATCATTCACATCTTTGATAACGTTTTGTATAGTGTTAAATGTAGAGAAACTAGTCAATGCAATTTGATAATTTTTATTTTGTTCCAAATGTAGAATGGGTTCTAAATTACACGTGTGTGATGAAGTAGTTGTTATAATTTTTAACGTCGTACTAAATTTTGATGAACCCAAAATCTCTGTTAGATTTTCTAAATGATTATTAATTTTGTCTAAATCTGCTGAACACATTTTTAAACTAAAAAGTTAAATAAATATTTTTTTATGAAATATTTTTTTTATAAAAAATTAAAAACAACAACATATTTCAGCTACACTTTTATAATCCTCTTCATTTAGAATCTTCTTTTTTAACAGTCTTTTCAATATAGCATGAATTTCATTGAAACTAGAATTATGTCCTTCTTTTATTGCAGATATTAAAATATTTAATCTATTTAGTAATTCTTGTGGATCATCTGGTAAAAATATAGTTGTTTCTGTTTTCTGTTTTTCAGATAAACCTTTCCCTACTTTAACTCCCGATGATAATAAATTTTCTAATTGTTTATATCGTCTAAGAGATTTTACTGCACCAACTCTGTCTAACATAGCTTTATATTTTATGAGATCTTCTACAGCATAATTATTTAAATCTGCTCCTCTTAAAAGATCAACAAAATTTCTATCTAAATTAAAAGGAGATTTATCTGGTGAAAAAATTAAACCTCGAAAAGGTCGTGGAAATATTTCTTTTTGACCGAGATAAAATCTAGGTATTGTTTTTCCATCTATAAATGAAATAGAATGTTCAAATTGCATAGATTTTGGTAATTTCTTATTAATGTTTGATTCTAGTAATCCATAGTCATCTAATATAGTTTTGTGCTCTGGATCTGTTATATCAATTTGTTTATCATTATTTGTAAGTTCTTTTTCAAGAGTTTTAAATGGTTTCATAGTTTTTTCAAAATCAGTTTTTATTTGCTCGGTTTGCTGCATTTTTTCAAACATATCAGATTGAATACCAGCTTTTATCATTCTATGTTGAAGATGATTTTCTTTCATAATATTTCTTTGTTTTATTAACTCTTCTAATTGTTTTATTCTTTTAAAATTATCAGCTCTAATTTTATCCATTTTTAAAATATAATATTTGAATTTTGTGGTAACATTGGAATACAGCAAAAACATTTTACTGAACAAATTATTTTTTTATTGCTTTGTTGTTTGACATCTTTTCGTTTAAAGTTTTCTCGTTTAAAGTTTTCTCGTTTTAAGTTTTGTTTAATAAAGTTTTGCTTAAATTTTCGCTTAAAGTTTTTAACTCTTCTAAAAAAATTTTATCATTTTCTTCATTAGAAATTTTACCACCAGGAAAAGTTTTAACATCACTAGAAATTTTGCCATCCTGTTTATTCTTATCATCAACTTTTTCGGACTGTAATTGAAAGGTTTGATTTACTTCATTAGCTATTTGATCAAATTTTTCAATCTCATCTAACGTAATAACATTATCATCACATACTCTTTGAAAGTAGTAATGTAGTTTATCATAGCCTTCTTTAATATGTAAATGCTTAGTTTTTAATGATTTTCGTTTCTTAGTTATTAAAGATTTATCTAACATTGTAACAAGAGAAGTTGCAAAAACACCCGTACCTGTTAAAGCTGTAGCAACTACTGGAATTACTAAAACACCTGAAGATATAACAATTGTTAAAGCACCTAAACTTATTGTTAAGAATATGCCAATTCCTTGTGTTACATTCTTAACTTTAGTCCATCTCTTTCTTAATTTTTTATAATGCTCTAATCTTAATAATAATTGAGATTCTTTATCTTTCATATAGCGTACTCTATCTTTGTGTTTTTCTTTGTTCATTTTTTCAATGTTCATTTTTTCAATGTCCATTAAAGTAGAACTACGTTCATATGATAACGAAGGATATATTCTTGCGGTTTCTTCCACTTTTGTTTCATCCACTTTTGTTTCTTCCATTTTTAAAGAAATATTTTTAGTCACATGATATATTTTGAAAACCTGAAAGATGGATAAAATTCAGAATTTGAAAATCTTACCTTTTATGATTTTCGGTGTCCTGGAACGGTCATGATTTTGGGAGTAAAAATTGTAATTCTCAAATTTGAGATTCTCAACTTTTATGATTTTTTCGGTGTCCTGCAACGGTCATGATTTAAGCGGGGGGTGAAAATTGTAATTCTCAAATTTTGACATTTTGAAAAATTTGAAAAATTGGGTATTTTTAAAAACGCTTAAATTTTCGCCCTTCGGCATTCGGCCACGTGAAATTTGAAGTCTACCTAAATTTTTGAAATTTTTGAAATTTTGATTTTTTTGAAAAAACCCGCAAAAGTGTGGCATCCGGCGCAAGCGAAGCGAAGCGAAGCGAAGCGAAGCGAAGCGAAGCAAAGCGAAGCGAAGCGAAGCGTCGCGCCGGATGTCACACTATATACTACTGACGGGTTTAAAGATTTTGGATGATGGATATTATGTCATCAGCTGATCGCCACACACTATATAAGCGGGAACCGACAGAGACTTTTCATTTAGAGGAGAGTGATTGTCAAAGGTAGGTCGTCTCTCTGAGCTCCGATGATAGCTTCGGACATTCCAAATTCCGGGTTTCTGTAAGAAACCGACTTAGAAAATTTCATTGCGGAAGTCAGCTAAGGCGTCAGACTTAGAGGTTCGCCAGGAGATGGCCTTCGTCTCCAGGCCATAAAAGACTCCAAAACTTTAAAGGCTTGTAACTTTGTTTCTACAGGTCCGTTTGACTTGATTCAAAAAAAGTTCGGTTGCTATTGACCTGTCCTAAGTGATAAACTACTTATAAAATTTCATAAGTAGTGCTAAAAAGTTGAAAAATTTACATGCACCAGTTTTGGAGGTTTTCTGGGGTTTTCGACCCTGCTGAAGTCAACTAGATGATGTTTAATGATGTCTGAGCCAGTCTTCTCATGGTATAAGCAGCTTTTCACTGAAAGCGAGCAAGACACGGAGAGTTTTGCTGTAATATTCCACTGACAGGGTGTTCCTTCGGGACGGCGGACGATGCTGTAGTGATAAGTGTGGCAAGGGAGTGTGTCATAGTTTAGACCGAAACCGCTGGGGCAACTCATATCTCATGTTGGGCATTTGACACAGTTCTCAACGTAGCACTTTGAACGCCAATCGGTTGAGTCTTAGCTATCTTGTCATGGGTGGCCTCTAAACATCTCCATTGCAAAACGCTGCTGAATCAAGCTCTCTACGGCTTGCTATCAAGCTGATCAAAGCAACGATTTGCTTCCTCTTGTAAATAACTCCACCGGTTTTCATGTCAAAACTGGGGCCCGGATACCAACACAGTGACATGACACACACTCTGTCCGCTCGAGATTGGATTTGTTGGTCGAGGTCTTGGAGCTGGGATAAGATCCCCTCTGAGTAATGCCTGTAACGGATTCAAGAGCTTAACACCCAAACGGTTGCTGGCTTGCTATCAGGCCTTCTTCGTCCAGCCTCAGTAACTCAGGCTTGGCAACGTCTATCGTTTGTCATTGTAACTTGGTAAAAATGGGACGGTTACTGCAAGCATTGACGTCAAACCTTTTCGCGTCATAGGGGAATCCGTCTTTGTGCTGTGAGTTGGTAACGGAAAGCACGGTGACTGCCGATGCCCATACATGGTAAAACTGCTGTTGTCAAGTCAAAAGCATAACCAAATAAGGAAAGTCTGAATCATGGCTTTGTGCTCCCTGGATATATAAACCGCTGACTCACATTTAATTTCATTTCAGTCATGCAGACGCCGAACACTCTGGTCAGCTCTCCTGACAAGCCTCATTTGAAGCCGACAAATCTATTTGAAGAGTTTAAGCGGGCTGAAGAGCGAGAAAGGATTTATAACAATCTTGCTCGAATTGGTTCATCGGCTGTTGATCATGATACCGATTCAACAGAGTGGGGCTATATACCGCCCTCTGCCAGTCGGGTGGTAGTAGAGGAGGTTGATACCGCTGACATAGAGAGACTAAGAGTCTCTCTCAGCAGGATCGGCCAGTCCCGCGCAAGTTAGACGGTAGTCTTTTAAAAACATGAGATCAACTTTCATACATGCAACACATTCTTTCATCACCCTTCGTCAGGAACGCCTCATGAGCCCTCTTAAGGGCTACCTTCTAATTCAGCTAAAGCGGTCCCAAGCCCGCCACATATCTACGGATATGGAATGCAGAGGGGAAGAAAAATGATAAATGGAATGAAATGGGAGGCCATCCTTGCACCACATGCAACACATCACAAACTTCTCTCTTTGCTAGTGAACAAGCTCTTGTTAGTGTCGTCAGAAAATGTATCATGGTTTGTAAAAGTTTTACTGCAGCACAGGTTGATGTATAGTTCGAAAATTTGATTATTGAAGTTGTATTCGTAAGTCTAGTCAGAAAGTGTATCATGGTTTGCAAAGTTAGTGTAGTCAAGTAGTTCTACTGTGACGCACGTTTGTAAAAGTAAAGTTTGATCATTGAAGTTGTATTCGTAAGTCTAGTTAGAAAGTGTATCATGGTTTGTAAAAGCAAAGTTGGTGTAGTCAGAAACTTTATCATGTTCTACAAAAGTTTTATTGCAACACAGGTTGATGTATAGTTAGAAAGTTTGATCATGACGTTTATTTGTAAGTCTAGTCAGAAACTTCATCATGTTGTACAAAAGTTTTACTGCAGCACAGGTTGATGTATAGTTAGAAAGTTTGATCATTGAAGTTGTATTCGTAAGACTAGTCAGAAAGTGTATCATGGTTTGCAAAGTTAGTGTAGTCAAGTAGTTTTACTGTGACACATGTTTGTGAAAATAAAATTTGATCATGACGTTTTATGAAACACACATGTCATAAAATGTAAGCGCTAGTGTAGTCAAGTAGTTTTTTACCGCAACACACGTTTGTGAAAATAAAGTTTGATCATTGACGTTGTATGACTGACCGAACTCATCACAGCACTAGAAAGTTTTATCGAAAAGGTTTTACTGCACAGTGTAGATTGTATTGTAACTTACTTTCACAGTGTTAGAACGTTTTATTGGAGACAGTTGCCAAATGTTTCCCTATTAGAAAATTCAAACTTCATGACTGTTTGATTCGCTTCATCAGGTTTACTAAAAGCAGTTTTCTACTGCAATGAGAGTTTAGAATGTTATATGAAAACAGTGTTCGCCACAGCACTAGAAAGTTTTTATCCTTAGTTGAGATCCGGACTGCAGCGCGTAAAATGTTTTATGTGACAGTCTTTTCACAAACGGTGAAGTGTAAATTCAGAGTGAATACATCTGTTAGGTAGTCATTAACTTTGGATGTGAAGTAAAGCGAATCTGTGTACAGAATGAATTGAATATTAGACAACGCATGCAAGTTTTTCACGACTTGAGTGGTTGAAACCAAGTCTAAGTTTAACATGTTGGATATAAAAGTGAGATGGATAGGAATAAGTGTTGAATGTTTTATAAAACCAGATGTTGTCACACACGTTGAGTGTGATTCCATGACATTGAATTGCGTGGGTTGTAAAGTCCATCATCCAAGGCTAGGCTCCTCTACGGTTGGATTTAGGGTTTCATATTACATGCGTTAACCATTCGTGTAGAATATGTGAAGCACATGTTCGCTTAAATGCAAATGTTGAAATAAATTTTGAAATTTTGTCTTAACGATTTTGTCGTTAGCGTACCAGCTTTACTAAATGTGTTGTTTGCCTTTATCAAATTGAATGTGTGTGTTTTGTAAATAAAGACAGCGTGTTTGCACTCTGCATCGACAGCATACAAGTATACACATAACAACCTGTAACGTTGTTAGTCGAATGAAGATGAGATAGGAAACATTATGTGTGAGATAAAAATTAACCTGCTAGATGAAGTGAAACACAAAAAGTCACAACTAGTTTACGGGAAATAAAGGAGAACTGTGACAACGTTTACACTCATCATAGACAGATGAACATACAAATCTGACATTCAAATGAAAGTCGTAAACATGAACTGCGGTGTAAGAAACTTTATGTCAACAACTTTATGTTGGTAAAACTTTCATAGATTGCAGGCGTGTTGAAAGCTGATATAAAAACCTGTAGAAACGAATAAGTCTTAGTTCAACGACTCGACCCTTGAACTCAAACAATGAATACGTCTGTGTAGAAAACTCATTTGTAGGAAACAGCATTTTCTGTGCGAATGCAGACGATGTAAACATGACATTTAACATAGCTTGCAATAGTCAACACGCTGCCATTCAAAATGTTTATCATAAAACCTATCAGTGAAAAAAAAACCCTCCTGTGCCCACAAAGAATCATAAGTGCTCTCTGACGCCTGTCTGTCGCGCTAGCCCCTCAGCAGATAGAGTAGAACACAAAGATGAATGACAGCGCAGCCGCTGGGCGATCGTCTGTCACATGAAACAGAGAGCTATCGCATCTGTCCCAGGATGCCGGAACGTATCGTAGCACCTGGATGATTCCCACATAGCTCATTGCTATCGCACCGGAAGGAAGATTCATGTGATAAATGCATCTAAGTTTGTTGAGTGGTTGAGGGGAGCAGTCAGTGAAAATATGTCTTCCCCTTTCTTCCTCCAACCATAAGTTTAGAGCAATATGATTGCACGAATCAGACATTTGAAAGTCTGTATCATTCTCATATAAAGCAGAGTCTCTTGCATTTTGCTATCATAATCATGTCTGAGAAGCCAACAGCGTGCCTGATACCTTTTCGCATCATACACCGCGGTGAAGAATTCCACAGTGATGTCTATGGCGAGGATATCACTGTGGAATTCATGAAGTACTATTCTTACTTCACCCTACAGGAAGATTTGAGTCGACGAGTGCGAGAAGAGGCTGAGATGGAGGCAAGTGAGGCCGAGACGGTGGCAAGTGAGGCCGAGACGGTGGGGAGCGAGGCCGGGATGGCAACCAGCGAGAGCGGGACGGTCGAAAGTGATAACATGGAAAGTGAGGACATGAAAAGTGTGGATGTCATTGTGATATCGGATGATGAAGCAAGAGTTTTACACATGCATGCGAATGGCTGTCATCTCAACTCGTTCATGTTTTCTTTTAATGATGGAGTGAGTGATGGGCGTTCTTTAGTTAATAAAATCATCATGCACACATACAGCACACTGTTTCACCACATTTCCTCGTGAATGCATCATGAGTTCTTATAAGAACTTCCTTCTAATGCAGCTAAAGCGGTCCCAAGCCCGCCACATATCTACAGATATGGAATGCAGAGGGGAAGAAAAATGATGAATGGAATGAAATGGGAGGACACTCTTGCACCACATGCAGCCACAAACACATTTCTATCTTCATTAAGATGACATTCAATCACTTGAATTCTAATGTGACCTAATCCTTAGATCTCAGTACAGTCAACTCTCTAACGTATTTATTAAACCTATTATCTGTAACTTTACAAACACTGAAAGGATTCTAACATGATTTCAAACTTTACAAACATCAACTTTATTTCTAACGTCACAAACAGTGAAATGCTTGTAACACTATTTTATACTTTACCTATCTTGCAAACACTGAAATGATTCTGATATTATTACTAACTTTACATTCATCAACTTTAT
Organism: Prostheceraeus crozeri; assembly: GCA_907163375.1. Taxonomy (NCBI): domain Eukaryota; kingdom Metazoa; phylum Platyhelminthes; order Polycladida; family Euryleptidae; genus Prostheceraeus; species Prostheceraeus crozeri. The sequence continues at coordinate 119,655 of CAJQUW010004726.1, read as the reverse complement.
TTCTAACTTTACAAACATCAACTTTAATTTTAACGTTGCAAACAGTGAAGTGATTATAACTTCATTTACATTTCACCCATCTTACAAACACTGAAAGGATTCTAACATGATTTCAAACTTTACAAACATCAACTTTATTTTTAACGTTGCAAACAGTGAAGTGAATCTGACTTCATTTATATTTCACCTATCTTACAAACAGCGACATGGTGATAACTTTATTTCTAACTTTACAATCATCAACTTTATTTCTAACTTTACAAACACTAAAATGGTTGTAACTCTATTACTAAGTCAATCCACTCTATTGAAACGACAAGAAAATGACACAGTATGACCATGATATGTTATTGAAACCCACACAGCTTTTTTTTTGTTATACTACCAATTCATTTCATGTCTTCTATCCTATACACTCAAAACCTGCAACGACATTTATTCTATTACACCTGAAATCTATTGACATGTGATACATTACATTAAATCTTCGATATCAAATACTATCATGAAACAAGTAGCAGTACCTGACTCTATACATGCACTGATTCCCACATTTATGACATAAGTAATTTTTTCAATCATGTGTGACTACATGCTCATCAATATGAAAGGCTTGTAGTGACTTAACTCTTAATGTGTCCATGTCAATCTTTTGGAAATAACTTTTCATGTACAGTTGACATACAATCAATTTCAACGGATGCTCCAGTCATAGCATGTTATTCCTGCTTTCGCACTCATGGTGTCATGCTGCATCAACAAGTTGCTTTTATCTAACTTTTACATGAATAAACCAAATGCCCTGATGCTATATGATACTGTCTCGATATGCTATTGTTGTTTCTTTTAACTATGTCACTGATTCAAACACTTAATTACATACCTATTCATTAAACTTTGCAATCTCAATCTTTGCTTTCATCGAATATGAGCCTCTAATTTACATACAACAACTATGATATGTGTCCTATCTTATACACTCAACCAGTAGAGACATTCATTCTGTTACATCCATGAACATGATGTGATAAAATTCACATCATCTCAAAACCCTTTAACAGCGCTTGTCTTCAAACATATGTTGAATCCCATACAGCTTGTTTGTTACACTACCAATTCATTTCAATGTGGGCTAATCTTGCATCACTCATTTCATGTAACACAACTTTTCACTTTAATTATTCCCAGAATGTTACTCAGTGGTCTCAACACAATCCCTACCATGTATTCTAACACTAATCACTGTGCAATGACTGTTGTGAATTGTATCGCATTCACGTGCATGACCCAGACTTGTAAATTCCTGTTACTCAGGTGTGAGAAGGTTATGAGAACCTAAGATGCTTCACCGGTTCATTTCAATTTACACGAGTAACATTTGATGCTTTCATGTCTAGTAACATGTATGAGTTACTTCATCACTCTAGTTTAATGGAGACTTTGATTATTCATTCTTAGCTCGCTGAAGATGAGTGTTTGTATCACACTGTGAAGAGAGATTGCAAACTAAAGAAGATAGAAATTTGATATCTGTATACGTTTGGCGTGTGAGTGGCCATCCTTTCATCCCTTTCATCAATTTTCAACCCATCCTCTGAGTTCAACGGGCTTGGAACCGTCAGAAAGTAAAAACACTTTCTGGCCTCATTATGGGTAGCCTCATAAAGGCTGTTTGGGACATTCACTGGCCTCATGAAGGCTGTTTGTGGCGTTCTCCGACTCCTCTCTACTTTTGCTCGAAGATCTCTGTAAGAAAGAAAAATAGTGTTAGAGTTGATTGAGAGGCAATGACGTTCAAGTAACTTACTAGAAATTTTCCTCATCACTTTTCTCACTGAAAAATCACACAGTCGACCGTCTACCTCCATACTGATATGAATGCAGGTGACCCCACTTCCCTCGTAGCACTCCTGCGTGGTGTTTAAATCATCTGTAACAGTAGGCACGTCACATACTTGGTTTCTGTAGATTGTCAGGTGTACCTCTACGTGTCTTCTCTTCATTTCCTTGTTGATGTCTTCAGCCTGACTAAGTCTCCTCTTCAGCTGATGATTTTCTTCTCTCATCCCTTGACAGTTCCTCTCTATTACACCAAGTCTGGTAACCTCCTGCCTCTGATGATTCAACTCGGATACTACCTCCTCATAAGCCATCTCCTTCTCCTTTCATTCCCGCCTCTCTTTCATTAATGTTTCCTCTCTCTTCTGCAGCTGTAATACTTCCTCCTGTAAGACTTTCACCGTTCCCACTTTAATTTCTAGTTTGGTAATGTCCTGCACCATCTCTTTATTTTGTCTATTCATGGCCTCATAGCGATCTTTGAGCAACATGTAATGGGCTTGCTGTGATGCTTTCGCCTTCAACTCATCTCTATCTAGAGCTCTTGTTTGCTCGCGTATACCACCTTTCTTTGGCGTAGAAGTGTTAAGTGGCTCCTCTACATGTTCAGATGCGCGCTCAGATACATGTTCAGATTCCTGTTTACCACTCATGAAAACGGCTCTCACCTCCTGTATTTCCCCTTCCTCCTCACTGCTGCTTGTATCGCTGAGGAAATGATCGCTCCCATCATCATCCAAGTCAACAATGTGTCTTACAGCCGCCCTCTCCTCCTGCCTTCGTCTATACAAGTCATCAAACCACTTTTTGAAGTGGCAGTTAGAAATAGAAGCACTAGGACACTGGTCATGTCTTTTCCTAAATTCGACAAAGTCAGAGTCTCCTTCCACAGCATGATGGACACAGCTCTTTATTTCGGAGACCTTCTCATGCTCCCCAATGTGTTCAAAATAAAAGTTAGTTATTTACTACAGTTCTCACAAGTAAGCACTGTTTATCAGAAACATCTTTGTAATAAATGGTATAGGACAGACAATGATGGCCCTAACCTTAAGATCCTAGTGTTAGAAAGTGTATCAGTGCTGTCTGTAAGATTTGACTTTAAATCTCTAACTTAGAACGTCTGATAGCAAACGTCAGACGACTCACCGTTGAAAGGAGGAAACAGGAGTGACATTGGGTAGGGAGAAGCGCCTTACATACTTCTCTCTCACAAAGACATAATATGCCAATGTCCAAATTTGGTCATGTCTCCTTCAAACGATTTCATCTCACCATATTTGGAATCTCAACCGCTGATTTTCCTGACTGACGCAGGGAGTCAAGATTGCCATAAATGGACATTCTCGCTTCGTTGTGATGGAACGGAAATGACGCTCGGCTCACGCTTTGTGACAGCGATCTGTTTATCCTGAGTTGCAAGTTTGTATGACCCTCAAGTGAACTGAATGTATCCGAAGATGAAAAGATTGAATAGTTCTTAGTGTGCGATAAAATACATGGAATGACCAACGTACAGATGCTCACAATCATACTTAGGGGACTCACACCATTTGAATGTTTTCTTATATCATGCTCACTTTCGAAGAGGCTTGATCCAATGGTTCATTCGAAGGATGCTTGTAAAGTTCAATACTGCATTCCCATACTACATTTCAATTTTATGTGTTTGTACAAGTGTATAAGCTTTCACTCGACTCGCATCGTCTTGTAAAGTGTTCGTTTACGCAGCGCACGAAGTTATATCTCTCAATAATTTTGAACGCAATCTCTCTCACACACACGCACACACATTGTCACTTAAACCATGACTGGAATACAGTTCTCACAAATCAACTTTATTTCTAACGTTACAAATGCTGAAAGGATTCTAACATTATTTTATACGTCCCCTATCTTACACATACTGAAAGGATTCTAGCATGATTTCAAACTTAACAAACATCAACTTTATTTCTAACGTTACAAACAGTGAAATGCTTGTGACACTATTTTATACTTTACCTATCTTACTAACACTGAAATCATTTTGATAAAATTGCTAACTTACAAACAGTGACATGGTCTTGACTTTATTTTATACTTCGCCTATCTTACAAACACTGAAAGGATTCTGATATTATTCCAAACTTTACAAACAGTAAAATGGTTGTAACTTTATTACTAAGCTAATCCACTCTGTTTGAAGCCCAACTTTATGTGAAAAGAAAACGACCTAGTATGTACATGATATGTTATTGAAACCCATACAGCTTTTACACCCATACAATTCAGTTCAATGTGAGCTAGTCTTGCATCACTCATTTCATACGACATAACTTTCACTTTACTTATTCCTACAATGTTACTACTATGTGTTCTAAACTTTATGAGTTCGCTTTCACTTCTATCTTACACTTTCTTCATCATCTAACCAAGTAAATGACATTGATGATACATTATCTGACTAAACGCATTGAGTCACATTCTACACAAACAGATACTACTAACATGGATCATATAAAACGCCAAGTCTTGTGATAGGCTTGACTATGCTATGGTCTTAGTTACTTATCTATGCAACTTACACTTTTAAAACGCTAAATCCTTAAATCTCAACACAGGGACACCTATCCTATGGATTTAGGAGTTTTGCTGTATAATTTAGTAAACTTATCTCTCTGTCAGCATACGACTTTTAAAATACAACACTGACTGATGAATGATGTTCATATATTCCTAGATTGGATAACAAGAAACTTTCCTGCGTTGACTATCATATATTTTCCTCATCAACTCTTTACAGACTTATGATTCCAATCACTAAGTTACATACAACGCTTCCATTGAACATGCATCAATCACCTTTCAGCTGACCACATCAAATGTAAAGTGTATAACATAATGAGTATGTAACTATCTCTCATCAACGATATCAAAACTGGCTTTTCACCATGAAAATTAAGTCTTGCCTTCAAAGTCATTTTATAAAGCGAACATATGCATCACGCATTCTACACTAAAAGAGATCGTTCATTTGTATTATCCAAATCCCTAAGTCCCTAAATCCAACGGTAGGTAACCCTACCCCTTAGATGATGGACTTTAGCAATTTAGCTATGTCATTCACCAATAGCTAAGTTAGTAAATGCATGTATACACTCTACAACAACAGTTATCATTGATGTATGTTATATAAAACGCTAAATCTGTAAGTCCAACCGTGGCTGTTATTGCCTGCATTACTATACAACATGTTGCTCTGATGATTCTTCCACCACCCTTACTCTTTCCATTTGAGGGGTAGTGAAGAAATAAATTCATGACTTCAGGTCAAAACCTCTCTCTACAAACGTTTATATTTTACATCATGTAAAAGATCCTTGCTACTTATCATAGGGGCCTTAAAACTTTAAACATGATAATTTCATGGCAGTTAGACCTTTGAAGATGTGTGTTGGACACCTTGTCATGAAGTTGAGTTCTCATCCGATGAATTTAATAAGAGCTTCTTCATTTTCTAAGAAAGATAGAGATCCTTGAATCTAGTGTTTGTGTGTGGCACAGTCTGTAACTTTTCTTTGTTAATAGGGTGGCCTCCAACGAATTGGTGACCGGGCCCTCGGAAGGACCGATGGAATACTTCGATTACTCGAAGTATTCCGGACGCTGAATTCTCAGCAACGCCAGATATTCTAGCGCCATATCCCTAAATAAAGGGTTCTCCACAAGCTCATGTGGAATAAGATGGACGGGGCAGCGAATTGCTTCGCCTTTCTCTGCCTGCAAAGCAGCCAGGAGAAAGACTTTCCCCATCTTCACCCTGCATCCACAGCGGAGCTCAAGGCTTCGACTCATGTCAAAGAAAGCGATATCGAAAGACATTGCTTCAAACGACTTGTAATTGATGAATGAGTGTGAACGTCTCCCTTATATTTCTCCCACATTTTTGTGACTGGCTAGCAAGACATTGAAGAATTGAACAAATCGGTAGTGTCCATGCTTTAGCAGCAAATGGTTTCTTGCGCGCGCTGAGTGTACAGTAAAGAATTGTCAACGTGATAATCCTCTCAGCCGCCCACGATAATCTCTTCGACACGATTGCAATGAGCTGTGTGGGAATCAGCTAGGTGCTACGATACGTTCCTCCATCCTGGGACAGATGTGATAGCTCTCTGTTTCATGTGACAGACGGGCGTCGGAGAGAGAGAGGGCGCGTACATCTTTGTGTTCTACTCTATCTGCTGAGGGGCTAGCGTGACAGACGATTGCCCACCGGCTGCGCTGTCATTCATCTTTGTGTTCTACTCTATCTGCTGAGGGGCTAGCGAGACAACCAGGCGTCAGAGTGCACTTATGATTCTTTGTGGTCACAGGAGGGTTTTTTTTTCACTGATAGGTTTTATGATTAACATTTTGAATGGCAGCGTGTTGACTATTGCAAGCCATGTTAAATGTCATGTTTACATCGTCTGCATTCGCACAGAAAATGCTGTTTCCTACAAATGAGTTTTCTACACAGACGTATTCATTGTGTGAGTTCAAGGGTCGAGTCGTTGAACTAAGACTTATGCGTTTCTACAGGTTGTTATTTTAGCTTTCAACACGCCTGCAATCTATGAAAGTTTTACCAACATAAAGTTGTTGACATAAAGTTTCTTACACCGCAGTTCATGTTTACGACTTTCATTTGAATGTCAGATTTGTATGTTCATCTGTCTATGATGAGTGTAAACGTTGTCACAGTTCTCCTTTATTTCCCGTAAACTAGTTGTGACTTTTTGTGTTTCACTTCATCTAGCAGGTTAATTTTTATCTCACACATAATGTTTCCTATCTCATCTGCATTCGACTAACAACGTTACAGGTTGTTATGTGTATACTTGTATGCTGTCGATGCAGAGTAAAAACACGCTGTCTTTATTTACAAAACATACACATTCAATTTGATAAAGGCAAACAACACATTTAGTAAAGCTGGTACGCTAACGAGTGTGACTGCAGAAACATTTCATAAAACTTTTTTCAACGTTCTCTACGTTTCACAACAACCTGTCAAAGACTTCCTACCAAACTTATTTCAACATTTGCATTTAAGCGAACATGTGCTTCACATATTCTACACGAATGGCTAACGCATGTAATATAAAACCCTAAATCCAACCGTAGAGGAGCCTAGCCTTGGATGATGAACCTTACAATTCATGCGATGCAATGTCATGGAATCACACTCAACGTGTGTGACAACATCTGGTTTTATAAAACATTCAACACTTATTCCTATCCATCTCACTTTTATATCCAACATGTTAAACTTAGACTTGGTTTCAACCACTCAAGTCGTGAAAAACTTGCATGCGTTGTCTAATATTCAATTCATTCTGTACACAGATTCGCTTTACTTCACATCCAAAGTTAATGACTACCTAACAGATGTATTCACTCTGAATTTACACTTCACCGTTTGTGAAAAGACTGTCACATAAAACATTTTACACACTGCAGTCCGGATCTCAACTAAGGATAAAAACTTTCTAGTGCTGTGGCGAACACTGTTTTCATATAACATTCTAAACTCTCATTGCAGTAGAAAACTGCTTTTAGTAAACCTGATGAAGCGAATCAAACAGTCATGAAGTTTGAATTTTCTAATAGGGAAACATTTGGCAACTGTCTCCAATAAAACGTTCTAACACTGTGAAAGTAAGTTACAATACAATCTACACTGTGCAGTAAAACCTTTTTGATAAAACTTTCTAGTGATGTGATGAGTTCGGTCAGTCATACAACGTCAATGATCAAACTTTATTTTCACAAACGTGTGTCGCGGTAAAAATCTACTTGACTACACTAGCGCTTACATTTTATGACATGTGTGTTTCGTAAAACGTCATGATCAAATTATATTTTCACAAACATGTGTCACAGTAAAACTACTTGACTACACTAACTTTGCAAACCATGATACACTTTCTGACTAGACTTACGAATACAACTTCAATGATCAAACTTTCTAACTATACATCAACCTGTGCTGCAGTAAAACTTTTGTACAACATGATGAAGTTTCTGACTAGACTTACAAATAAACGTCATGATCAAACTTTCTAACTATACATCAACCTGTGTTGCAATAAAACTTTTGTAGAACATGATAAAGTTTCTGACTACACCAACTTTGCTTTTACAAACCATGATACACTTTCTGACTAGACTTACGAATACAACTTCAATGATCAAACTTTACTTTTACAAACGTGTGTCACAGTAAAACTACTTGACTACACTAACTTTGCAAACCATGATACACTTTCTGACTAGACTTACGAATACAACTTCAATGATCAAATTTTCGAACTATACATCAACCTGTGTTACAGTAAAAATATTTGACTATACTAAACTTTGCTTTTACAAACTATGATACACTTTCTGATGACACTCACGAATAAACGTCATGATCAAACTTCATTTTCTCAGACGGGTGTCGCGGTAATATTATTTGACTATACTAAACTTTGCTTTTACAAACCATGATACACTTTCTGATGACACTCACGAATAAACGTCATGATCAAACTTTCTAACTATACATCATCCTGTGTAGCAGTAAAACTTTTGTACAACATGATAAAGTTTCTGACGACACTGACAAGAGCTTGTTCACTAGCGAAGAGAGAAGTCTGTGATGTGTTGCGTGTGGCGGCGCATGAATGTCCTCCCTTCATTCCTTCATCATTTCGTCTCCGTGATAGAGACAAGAAGAACTGATGGTTCATTCTCGCATGCTTGGCCAACTGTCGGGAGACAAGTGCAATGGAGATTTTATGAGGCAACCTGTGGCAGATAGCTAAATGTCGCCCTGGCTGTCAGAGTACAACGTTGAGACGAAAGGCAACCACTTGCAAACATGACGCATAGAGGTTTCACAAGGATTACCATTGCCAACGTCACGTGCAGTACTCATCGCTACGGACTTCACTGCTGTCTCGAAAGAACGGCCGCCGAAAGGAAGTATCACACCGAAAATCTCCGTGACTTGCACCGTCCATGATTGATCGCCAGACATGAAAACCGGTGGAGTTGGTAAGAGGTTGGCAGACTTTGATCAGCTTCATAGCAAGCCGTAGAGAGCTTGACTCACCAGCGTTTTGCAATGGAGATGTTTAGAGGCCTCCCATGACAAGATAGCTAAGACTCAACCGATTGGCGTTCAAAGTGCTACGTTGAGAACTGTGTCAAATGCCCAACATGAGACATGAGTTTCCCCAGCGGTTTCGGTCTAAACTATGACACACTCCCCTGCCACACTTATCACTACGGCATCGTCCGCCGTCCCGAAGGAACACCCTGTCAGTGGAATATTACAGCAAAACTCTCCGTGTCTTGCTCGCTTTCAGTGAAAAGCTGCTTATACCATGAGAAGACTGGCTCAGACATCATTAAACATCATCTAGTTGACTTCAGCAGGGTCGAAAACCCCAGAAAACCTCCAAAACTGGTGCATGTAAATTTTTCAACTTTTTAGCACTACTTATGAAATTTTATAAGTAGTTTATCACTTAGGACAGGTCAATAGCAACCGAACTTTTTTTGAATCAAGTCAAACGGACCTGTAGAAACAAAGTTACAAGCCTTTAAAGTTTTGGAGTCTTTTATGGCCTGGAGACGAAGGCCATCTCCTGGCGAACCTCTAAGTCTGACGCCTTAGCTGACTTCCGCAATGAAATTTTCTAAGTTGGCCGAAGCTATCATCGGAGCTCAGAGAGACGACCTACCTTTGACAATCGCTCTCCTCTAAATGAAAGTCTCTGTCGGTTCCCGCTTATATAGTGTGTGGCGATCAGCTGATGGCGTAATACCCATCATCCAAAATCTTTAAACCCGTCTATCTCCGGTTCTAGTGCTCCGATTGACTCCAAATTTTGAGTGTCACGTTTTCTCGCTCTCCCCTTTCATTTAAGTTATCCCTCGACACTCTACGATGATCAGAAGCCGAGTTAAAACACTCGGTTGTTTTTTCAAAAAGTTCCAAAATCTTGGAAAATGCACAAAAACTCGATTTTCAACAGGCTCTCATTTAGAAACGGAGCCTGCCACGCATCTGAAAAGAGTGAATCCTAGAGAACAAAGCGCGGTCTTGCCCCTAAAAGAAACCCGAGCTCTTCATTCACTTCCAATCCTCCGCTATTCATCGTCAAAGTTGGATAAAAAAAAGCGACATTTCACATTTGGACTTGAAAAAATCCTAAGTGTCGAGATCACCGTAGTGAAACATTTTCGAAAAAATTTTTTGGACGAATTTCAACCTGAAACCTTGATAGAAGTTTGTTTCACATGATTGAACAACTTTGTTCTTTTCGACCAATTTGGTCATTTGAGTCGTTGGGGGGGGGGGGCGGTTTTCTCCTCACGGACCCATTCCTCCCAACACATCCTTGGCGACTTCCTTCCAGAGGGGGGGGCTGAGTCAGCATGATGACTCATCGATGACTCATCACTGCACCGCACCGTCCTTGCGTCTGCCACGGGGTTACTACGTATGCTCGAAGTATTTGCTTCTTTTTATTTTAATAAATTTTGGCCAGACATTTAAAATATAAATATTTTGTAAAGAGCCAAATTTTTTTATCTTAAAATATTTAATTATCGATAGCGATATATTTCAGCTGCCACCAGGAGCTATCTTCAGGCAACTATTGAAGGAAATTTTATTCCTATTTTATTCCTATTTTGCTGCCATAATTTATATCTTTTTACAAACTTCGAAGTACTACAGAACTAAAATATGATAGAAAACTTCAAAAACAATCATGAATCGATACAAAGTTATTGACATGAAGTGTAGAATACGAATGTGTTCACTGTCTCGCAGGAAGGGCTTGATGTTCTTTGATAAGCTTGTTTATGTCCGGTATCAGCTTTGTTAAAATGGGTCTCAATTCTCCGGGTTTCTCATTTTTCAGTCCATTGCTCTGCTTATTCAAAAGATTGTCACTGCAGAAAATCCTTTCTCAACTAAGTATGATGTAGGAAAAAATCCATATTCTTGCTTCTTCCAATAATATCGAATATATCGGTTAATCTGCACCAAAAATTCTCGTATTTATTGGATTTGAATTAACCTTTAGCCTCGATGTCATTTTTCAAATCGATAATATGTTATTGGAGATGAATATCGAAAGTAGCAGGGTCAGCATCGAATGGTTGGAGCGGAGCATCTAATTGCAGCAGATCCTGGTATTGCTCTTTCGAAAAATCAATCAACTTTCGTAGGTGGAAGGAATAACGAGAACCCTCCTTCTGAAATTGTGTTTCCGCTCAGGTTCACCGCCTGCCATTTTTTTACTCATAAAGAATGAGTTATTCAATAAAATCCACGACAACATTTCTGTATCTAATGAAAGTGGACATAGATCCCTGCAGCTTTTTATTGACCTCATTCATAAAGTGAAAGATGTCTGCCAAATATGCCATATCATTTCTCATATTATCAGCGGAGTCGGCTAATGATGAATCAGATGTTTGCCTTAGGAATTCACTAACAGAGTCCAATATTGAATGAGATCTTGTCAGACATTGACCCATAGAGAGCTATCTTGCTTCAGCATGAAGAAGGAAGCGTTCGAATTCTTCATCATTTTCTTGACACAGCTTGCGAAATAGTCTGGTATTGAGAGCATGTGCTTTGATTTTATTCACGATAGCAATTTATGATAACAATTTTCAGTGTGTAATGGAGCTCTGGGCTGAATTCTTTGGCAACCAAGCGCTGTCTGACTGTATATAACGCAATGAATACTTATCGCGTCTAGTATTTCCTTTTCAAAAAAGGCAATGAACCCTTGTTGTGTTCCACTCATTGCAGGTACACCATCCGTAGCACATTGAATGATACTTTTTTAGTAATGTGTTTTAACAGCATTGGATACCGTACTGCCTTTTGTGTCGATTGGAAGATTCAGAGGAAAGAGCATTTCGTCTTGAATTTGTGATTTGAAGACAAATCGAGCACAGTCAAGAAGCAAAGATTCATTATCTCGTAAGGTTGATTCGTCGATTTGCAATGGATGTTTTATCTTCGCTAGAATTGTAGCCAGCTGATTTTCAACATCATTCATACCAAAAACATAATATATTTTTCTTCCAAAATATTTCCAAGAATTCTGAAATATATTAAAATATTTATCTTTACCTTTTGAGAAAAAAATTTCCACTTCGCAAATACGATGAAACTTCGTTGTCACAATACATATGGTCACTGAAAAATAAAAATATTCTCTATGATGTCAAATGGAGCATAGTCCAACAAACAAACCTATACTCATGTGGAAGCCGATATTGCATAATATAATAATAATAAATTATAAATAATAATATTAATATAATAATTAATCAATAATATTATTAATAATATATCAAATTATTGCATAATAATAATATTAAAATGCAGACATCGACGAAAATTTCTGTTGTTCGCTCTTACATCATAGACTATTGTAGACAAAGATTAAAAAATTTGTATAACCAGGATTTTGTAGATTGACTTCCTTCTTATATATTGTTGTTTGATGATCGGTGACATTGATGTCACTCTTGAGCTGAAATTTTATTATATGTACGTATACATATACAGTATATATATATATATATATATATATATATATATATATATATATAATATATATATATATATATATATATATATATATATATATATATATAATACTACGATGAATAACACCCGGGATAATATATGGAAAACTAAACTTGTAACTGAAAATGCGCGACCGGTTTCTGGCTGTTACAGGCTTCTCAAGGGCTTAAACTGATTTATTAGCAAACATTTTTAAATATATAATCTAATAGTATATATAAGTAATATATATATATATTTAGTAATATATATCTAGTAATACATATATAGTAAATATATAATCTATAGATAATAGTATTATCGAACTCAAAAAATGTGCATGCATTCCATGTAGAATAGAATATACATATACATATATATATATATATATATATATATATATGTACATGTATATTTTTGTGAAAATGGCTCAATCAAGATAAATAATTTTTTTTGTCACAAATTTTCGTCATTGCAACTGCAATAGGTCATCAGGCAATAAGGTGATAGAAGGATTACAAAACATTATTATGAAATTTATATGAAAATGACGAAACTATGCTAATATAATCGTGAGTACCTTATGTGCTGATAAAAGAATACAAAAATGCAGCTATCCTAATTACACTTAGTGCTGGCGAATGTGAACATAGATATTATCAAGATTAATATGGCGATTGATGGAATTATTATTAGAATACCATGCTTCCACAAACAGTCAGTCGTCCATGGCGATGTTGAGATGTATTCAAATTTTTGGTTTGTTCCCACTTGAAATGATGACCTGTCTCTTGGAAATGTGTTGAAATTTGCGGTCTCGGATCAATTCTTCTTCCTGCCAGCTTGTGTTCATGAATGCGAGTCTTGAGTTGTTTGTTTGTTTGTCTAATGTATTCTGAATTGAAATTTTTGGCATTGTATTTCTATATTGCGCCGTGTTTATTTAAGTCTGATTTCTCACGCGTCGGTTTCGCTCACGTCTCGGGCGACTGTTTCTGATATTCCTCGTACATACGGCAATGCAAAAAATATGTCTTTGTGAGAAGCGTGTCTCACCTCTTTGATAAACAGTTTGCTTCTTTGATTTCATTTCTTCCCAAAGTCTTGGCACAAAAGATTTCGGATAACTATTATCCTTAAAAAGTTGATACAAATACTGGGTTTCATCGCTCTTAGATTGTTCTGTATATGCCACCGTGTTTAATGGTTTAAAGATGTTATACATGTTTTCTATCATCTAGTGGTTCGCAGAGTCAGTTTTTTCCTTTTAAAACTACTCTTCTTGCAGATGATCTCTTGGGCCAATCTACGAATGGGTTGCGGCTTCAAGGTGTGTTCTAATGCCACCAACGATGAATCCATCTTAGTATGTAATTTCGCAGGATAGTAAGTGTTCAATGAATGCGTCAAAGATTTTGATGTCTTCATTTTCTGTAACTTTTAGTTCATCAGCAGGCCTGATGACGATGGGGGAGCCTCGGAGAAGATTCCAATATGAATATTGGTCCAAGTTGAAGAGAGATAAGAACAATAAGCTGAAATATGCTAAAGCCACGCCTTGTACAGAGTGTCCTCAAGGCTGGGATTACTGTCTTGAAGGAGGACTTTGTGCAACCAAAGCAGAATGTGAATCTGACCCAAAGAACCATTGCAGTGAGTTCCATGCATCTGCTGCCTGTAGATGTTGAGAATATTAAGTTGCTCCCACATATGTACTTTGCTTTAAACAATTTTCTATATAATATCTTTTTAATAATAATATGTACTTGCTTTATTGAAATAATTTTGGGACAGTGAACTCGTCAAGCGGTCCATGGACGAATGAAATAAAACGATCTTTGAACGCAAGGAGCATTTCCTGATGAGGTTTACTACAATAATTGAGTAATACATGTATATTATGCTATCACTTAATGTTAGCATTGCCCGTAGTCTGAAGAGAAAGTTAGATGACAGTCTCTGTAAAGACAATGTTTTTTTCGAAGTTGCTCTACTTATGTAAAAATTATGTTCTAGACAAAAATGAAGAAGATCAGTGGAACATTCAAAGCTCATGCAAAGTTATAATGAAAATATGATCAAAAAGTATGCAAAGTTGCGTATAGTATAACTTATCCCGATTAGTCGTTGACTGCAGCAAAAGCAGCTGATGTGACAAAATAACACTGTATGAATGCTTAACGAAAAGCTTCCCAGATTGAAAGATGGGCTCTTCGAAAATCGAAAATTCATTCATGGAAAACACACACAATCTCTACTAGTAACTGAAAATTTATCTTATCCATTCACATCTGCATGTACGTGTATTTAAGTCAAAATGAAGGAATAAATAAGGGCTGACAGCATAAAAATGCAATTCTCACCATCAGATTACAAGTACTTATTGTTTAATCTGCCCATAATTAAACAGTATATCAGACTTAAAAAGCGTCGCACTGCACGTACTTTCCTCACGCAAAGTTTGATACTTTGGACCAATTCTTAGAAAGGATGAACGTAAATTCGTTCAAGAAGATTGAATGTAATTCTGATCATACTTTGAGACTGATGTTAGATCTGAAAATTCCGACTTACAGGAATAGTGCAACTGCCGCTGATTTGCCGCCTTTTGTAAACAATAAAGAAGCACTTCACTTGACTGGAAAAAATTATAATAGTGCCCATAAAGTAAGTATACAGTAGGTAGACAGTCAACTCAAAAATTTTCCGCATACAGCGAAAATCTTTATATTAGAAGATTCAGTTTTTTGCAGAGATCACGTTCCCGCGGTCTACATAGTATTTGATCAATTTTTAAAAAGCTAAATTTATGCACCTATAAAATTATTCCTGTGTTTATATACTAGCTATTTGGTACATCTATATAAGTGGTACAAAACTTGTTGGATGTCAAAATGAATGAAAATTTGCCAACAGGTGTCCTAATTAAGCGGAAATTAAGTTGATTACCAAGGAAATTTCATGAACCGCATTATAATGCTAGTCTTCATGGAAAGGCTAAAATCTTATTGTGCTTCTTAGCTAAGATTTCAAGTTTCAAATTCAATTTTCATCAGCATGATTTCATGATTCACTAAATTTTTGTTCTAACAGTGGCAGGTTGCTTGTGATATGATCACCCTGAAGAGAGTACGAATGAGTTTGAGCATGCAAGAAATAATGCAACCGTTCCTAATGATGTTTTGTTTTTTGTAATGAATTCACATGGATTGCCTGGTGACCAGCTGATTACTTGATGAGCAAGAAACGTCACCATCCAAAAAGAAGTGCAACTGCGACCATAATATTACCGATAAAAATCCGGGATGCTTAATCAGATACCCAGTTAGCAAAATGAAATTGAGATCAGCTTCCTTCAAATCATGTTATAACCGCAGTCAACGCGGCCAATGCAGATATTCTCGCATAATATCAGTAGTGAAAACTGTGCTATACTTGCGAGGGATAGGTACATGTATAATTCAGTGTTATCAATAGGTACAATGGATAGGTACATGTATAATTCAGTGTTATGAATAGGAACATGGATAGGTACACGTATAATTCAGTGTTATGAATAGAAACATGTATGACTTCTGTCTTACAGGATAGGTACATGTGTTTGGTAGACTGGGTTGAGTACATTGCGTTTCGGAACGTCTATGATCGAACTTGTGCGACTTGGTTCTGACTACTTGGGTACGCACCCATAGACGTCCGTTGCTTGATTTTGAATGGGTTTGCTCAATTGCGACTACTGTGACTATTGCAACCATTGTAATCAAGATGACAGTCACATTGATTTTCCTTTTTACGTAGACAAACTATGCTATAAATATGAGATTAAAATTTCTAAATCTCTAAAATCTCTAAATCTAAATCAAAAATGTAGCCGATTTCACCATCATCATCTATATATTGAACATTTTCTTCATTTAAAAAATATCTAATTCACTTTCATTCAACCATTTGAAATTTGAGTGGGGTAGATTCCTACTGAGTGAAGAACCTTAAAGGTTATTAACATCTAAGTAGGTCAAATGTCGACTTTCATGTGTATTATTTCCTAATTCTTCAATGCGTGCACGCGCTCGGTGAATGTTGGTGAAAGTCATACCCCCTCTAATTCCGCGTTCAGATAGATTGTACATATTTTCATCTTGTTTGTAGTGTGGGGGATCATTGGAAGAGAAATTTAGTGCTGAGGTAAAGCTAAGATGTGGGAGACTGACAAAATGTACAGGGTCGACTTCATCCTCACGTTGACTCAATGCTCTAAACACTTCAAATATGTCTGCCAACAATAAAACATCTAACTTCAGATATGCCAGCATGTAATCACCAAATGTGCTACAATTAAATTCAATCCATGCCTTGTTAGCGTGTTCATATTCACTATCGGAACAGTGCTCACGAGTAAGATCATTATAGAGTTCAAATTGTGGTGGTAGACAGTCTTCCGTCAACGTGTTTAAGTTTTTGAAGTATGAATATGGAAACACTCCCTTCTGATATAAAACATTATCACTTAACTGTGGAAATTCTACCCTTAATGTCTCTACATGCTCATACGTTTGCAAGCCCTTGGCTAATTCACTCAAGGATGCACTTAGAAATTGATATGAGTCTAAGAATTTTAGTTTAAAGTATACTGTCTTCCTTTGTATTCATTTACAGGGACACTGGCGGATAAAGTTATATATTTTTCAGCAGTTGCTGCTACAACATCTAATTTCCAAGATTTCATTCTTCCAATCGCTTCATAGCAAACGATTAATATTTATAGCAAACGGTTAATATTTTGCTAATTCTAAACAATGGAGCAGCACACTATTGTGGAATTCCAAAGCTGTCAAGATTGTATAGGAGAACTTTAAAAAGACATAAATACTTCTGCGAAAGATGCACTCAGTCATTCACATATAAGACAACACTAGAACGACACTTCCAGTTTTGCATTCGAGGAAAAGCACAAGTAGAAAAAATGACATCGGATCTAAAAGTACTAACAAGTAGCATGGAATATCAACTAAGTCCTCCTTTAGTAATTTATGCAGATATAGAGTGCTACATTGATAATAAAATACATAAACCTGCGGCCATTGGAGCTTATCATGTCTGGCATAATACCCTTCAATCAAAATTTGAAAACAAGTATTACCTCTTTGAGGGAGAAAATTGCATTATTAGTTTCTTGCACCACTTAGAAACTGTAGCCCAAGACTTATATGACAACCAATGTGCAACAACTAGGCACCCAATGTCACTGTCAGCGGATGAAAAAGCACGCCATGAGAATGCAGAATGTTGCAACAAATGTAAATCGAAATTCAGCGATGAAGTCATAAAAGTTCGTGATCATGATCATATCACCGGACGATATAGGCAAACATTATGTAGGAAATGCAATCTCCGGTTAAGACTTAACAGACGGGAGCTCCCCATATTTTTCCACAATTTTAAAAATTATGATGGTCACATCGTTTGCTATAAAGCGATTGGAAGAATGAAATCTTGGAAATTAGATGTTGTAGCAGCAACTGCTGAAAAATATATAACTTTATCCGCCAGTGTCCCTGTAAATGAATACAAAGGGAAGACAGTATACTTTAAACTAAAATTCTTAGACTCATATCAATTTCTAAGTGCATCCTTGAGTGAATTAGCCAAGGGCTTGCAAACGTATGAGCATGTAGAGACATTAAGGGTAGAATTTCCACAGTTAAGTGATAATGTTTTATATCAGAAGGGAGTGTTTCCATATTCATACTTCAAAAACTTAAACACGTTGACGGAAGACTGTCTACCACCACAATTTGAACTCTATAATGATCTTACTCGTGAGCACTGTTCCGATAGTGAATATGAACACGCTAACAAGGCATGGATTGAATTTAATTGTAGCACATTTGGTGATTACATGCTGGCATATCTGAAGTTAGATGTTTTATTGTTGGCAGACATATTTGAAGTGTTTAGAGCATTGAGTCAACGTGAGGATGAAGTCGACCCTGTACATTTTGTCAGTCTCCCACATCTTAGCTTTACCTCAGCACTAAATTTCTCTTCCAATGATCCCCCACACTACAAACAAGATGAAAATATGTACAATCTATCTGAACGCGGAATTAGAGGGGGTATGACTTTCACCAACATTCACCGAGCGCGTGCACGCATTGAAGAATTAGGAAATAATATACATGAAAGTCGACATTTGACCTACTTAGATGTTAATAACCTTTACGGTTCTTCACTCAGTAGAAATCTACCCCACTCAAATTTCAAATGGTTGAATGAAAGTGAATTAGATATTTTTTTAAATGAAGAAAATGTTCAAAATATAGATGATGATGGTGAAATCGGCTACATTTTTGATTTAGATTTAGAGTATCCTGCAGCCATTCATGATGACACTGCCGATTTCCCATTAGCTCCAGAAATGCAGATGATTGAAAAGAGAATGTTTTCACACTATATGAAAAATCTATATGAAAAAGTAAGACCAAATACACATTTTTCTTCTATCAAGAAACTTCTGCTCCATCAATTTGATAGGGAAAATTATGTAGTCCACTACTCAATTTTAAAATTTTACTTGACCATGGGCATGAGAATCAAGAAGATTCATAGTAGCATAAAATTCACACAAAAGACTTGGTTAAAAACATACATTGATATGAACTCTCAAAAGAGGGCTCAATCAAGCACTGACTTCGAAAAGTCATTCTACAAATTGAAAAATAATTCTTTGTATGGTAAAACAATGGAAAATGTAAGGAGGAGGAAAAAATTTAAACTAGTCAACAATGAGAAACAACTACTGAAATTGTCAAATCATTCTCTCTATGTTCAACACAAAATATTTGATGAAGATCTGGTTGGTATGGAAATGTACAAACCTTCAATAGTTTTAAATAAATTAATATATGTTGGTCATGCAGTACTTGACTATAGTAAGTTGGAAATGTATCAATTATATTACAATGATCTAAAAGGATGTCCACTGATAAATAGAACGCGGCTTTGTGGAGGTTATACCGGAAGTTTCTTCCTATGTTTATACACATCACCATCTGTCCGTCTCGAAGATATACTTCTATACTTCGGTGAAAAGTTTGACTCCTCAAACTATGACAGTCATCACCGACTATACTCAACTACAAACAAAGCTAGATTAGGTTGTTTTAAGGATGAGTGTGCTGGAAAGTTGCTTGAGGAAATGATCCTACTAAAACCGAAAATGTATTCAATGAAATATCTAGACTCTACGAATCATAGCATCAAACGTGCAAAAGGAATTCAGAGAGCAGCAGTTAAAAAATTGAAACATAATGACTATAGGTGTGTCTATTATAGTGAGAATGATACAACTGAAGATATGACAATTACAAATTCAAAAAATCACGTAGTTAGCACAAAATCATTTACGAAGCGAGGTCTTTCACTTTGGGAGGATAAGCGCTGTTGGCTGGATAAAAATTTATCATTACCATATGGACACTACAGCCTAGGTCTTCCCCCACCGTCGAAGAGAAGGAGATGCCTTCCTGTCACAGGTGATGTAGAATAAGTCTAAATAAAAAAACAATACAATATTCCACTTGTAATAGATCTTGCGATTGCTGCATCTTCCGACATGTAGCAACACTTACTAATACATAAGTAGTCTTACTAAAATTGAAATTTCTACATCTTTCCGATATGTAGAAATGATTACTAATAAATAGGTAGTCCTAATCTGAATGAATATGTAAAGAATTTGTACTCAACATCATTCCGATATGTTGAGCTAATAAAATAACAAACTTTAGGCAAACATTAAACCTAAATTTGAAACATAGCTTTCGGAACATGCCTATTACATTAGAACATGGAAACTTAGTGACGTTCAAAACGTTCACATAACAAATTCTAAAAGAATAGCATTTCGTCATTCAATAGCAAATAGTGTTCGAAAACATCGTGGCGTTTGCATTAGAATTGACTCATTGCCTTCACTGAAAGACTTTGCGGATCTCATTGGCAACCATAAGACTCGGATCAAGATTCCTCTCGATGACAAGGTATGGATAAAGTGTGATTCATCAGTCAAACTATACGTCTGTTCACCAAAGCGGGAAGATGTTGAATATCGATTTTTTCGTTTCAGTGACGTCACATGGGAAACCTTTACAAGGGAGATACTACCACAGATAACGTCATTCATTAAAGATGGAGGACATCAAACGGTTGGAAGTTGTAAATCGGATGTTAACTACAAAAGCAAAGTCAAAACTCAATCTACAAGAGATCGAGAGGAATATACCCAACCGAAAACAATGGTTACTGATAAAACGCAAATTGAAGCCGACAACGAGCTTACATCTTGGAAGACCTTCAATGTTAACATGGAGGATTCAGAGGAAGGATAAATCTCTCACTATCCTATTCTTTCCAAATGGAACAATCCAATCTACTGGAAGGGTCATGGAGGGTGATCTCTCATATCTACACTTTACTTTGGAACATTTACTTGGTGATTCATTATCTGATTGGAAAGTGAAGACAATGACCGTGTTATGTGAATTGCATTATCACTATGACTTCCGTAAAGTTACATCATCACATAATCTAACTTATGAAGTGGAGTTATTTCCAGCAGCTCAATTGACTAACTGGCATCCATATCATGTTCATGTGTTCCATAATGGAAATATTGTGATAACCGGCATCAAAGACATAAGTGATGTGCCTCCCATCATATGTGATTTGAAAAAATGTTTCATGAAAACCAAATTGTAGATTTTGTATATATGTGAATAGATAATGAAATATGAATATGTTTTTGTTTTCCTTATAAACCCTTGTTTTGGAAAAAAAGAGAGCAAGTTAACGATACAACATAAAACTTTATTTCAAATCGGTTTCGACATATTTAGTAAGAGTTACATCATTTTTATCACAGTTTTTTGAAAATAGTTCTAAAGCACTTTTACAGTTATTTTTCAATGGTCTCTCGTTGAAAAAATAGAGTACATAGCCACCGCAAATTAGAGATGTATTACTTTGAAGTGGGAACGATGTCACTTTCCTAACAGTCCAAGAGAACCTGTTCATCCATAATGCGATATCATGTAAACGAGGTTGATTAAGAGAGTCAAAATATTCGGCCACTTTATAACGATTGATGTATACAGCAATCCAATGTTTTCCGGAAAGATTGTTGGTATCCGTATTGATGATAAGCGAACAAGGATAGAAAGGAATTGAATCAGGTAAATTATCCCTAGAAAAGACATTGAGAAATATTGTCTTGGAGTACGGATGAGCTTTCCTCATTTTCCTCAAGATTTCTATGTTGCTTAAGTTGCTCATCTCTGATAGCTGACAGTCACGTCTCTCATTCTTGTTATCTCAACTTTGCTATCATAGATAGCATAAATGAGACAAGTAATTGTTTTCTTCAAAGGTGACTCAAATGATACCTCCAGTCGTAGATTTCCAGGCTTTGTAACTCCTACGCTTTCACCACCTAGATCTGCATCTCCTGTGAGGTTGTACATAATGAAGACGTAGCCATTCTTGTACATATCCATTGTAATTCCATTTGAATCATCTGTATTAAACATGTTGAGGGCGGTGAAAGTAGAACCATATTCACGTGCGAATTTACCATCTTTGAAATTAGGCTCATATGCTTTGCAAGATACAAATTTCCCATCCTGGTGGAGTGCTAGTTTGCTAACATTAAAGTGTTGGAAATTGAATTGATTCTTTTCAAAAGCACCAATGAATGCCTCATTTTCCACAAATGTGATATACATCGCCTTTGGCATTGCAGTGGGAAAAAGATTTGGGTAGGCATGTGAGGATGATCCCGCACCAATTGTGAAGTTTGTCAACACACTGTGATTAACTGGATATATTGCATTGTTTTTCCTCAATCCTGTCGCATGCTCGTTGATGACTGACGGGTTCATTGTTACTCTCCTTACATTGAGCACGGCACTACTTATGTTGACTTGATAGTTTGTAGCTCCAAAAGTCATCAACGCGAACTCAGGATTTGCACGAATAAATTTTATTTGCATTTTAACCTGTGATAGCAGATATCTAGATTGACGAAGGAAATCAAGATAGACAGGTCCTTTCAAGTATCATTCCTTTGAATCCGCTGTTAAATCCATTCGTCTTTTCAACCCTGTATTTGAGACATCATCAAATTTCCCTTGCTGATCATCATACCACCCAGAAACTTGCAAGTGTGACTGTTTAGCTTGCTTTTGAAATTGCGTCATTGTATGTATATATGCTCCATATGGATATGCTCGATCCCCTCCTTCAATCTGTTTGTCATTCAATATTAGATACACATCTGAGAACAGACTGGCAATAGGAAGATTTGCCAATCCCACTTTATCCTTGGATGAATCAATATTTGTACCATCAGTCTTCTTAATTTGTATACACAACTCTAAATCAATGGATTGACAGTCAATATAATCTTCAGGATTGGCAGGTATATCAAACTGAATAGGCTGTTGGTTACCATCGATATTTGTTGTGGGGACTATGTCTACAATTGTTCAGGAGATAATGTCTGTCTGATGAGGGGAGAGTCGAAGAAACACAAAGCCGAATTGATACTCTGCATCATATTAGCTCTACAAATATGTTGTCTTCCATCGTTTTGACTTGTTTCTAGTCGCTGTGGAATTTCGTTTGCTCTTTCTTGTTTTCACTCGACGTCTAGATTTAGAACGTGCTGCTCTAGTCGGCTTTTTACTTTTCCTGCGTCTTTGCTTAGTAACTCGACGGGTTCCAACTTGTCATGACTTCCTACGCTCGTCTTTGTTAAATCATCTAATGCGTCTATGGCAGATTGCTGCGCGCGCATTTTCATAGATTCACCGATATCCTCACCTTGAAGTGTATCAGCTGCAACATTTGCACCAAAATCTAAAGCCCTGCTTCCAACACGCTTCATGATTGGCACGCCATACTTTTTGAGTGTTGGAAGAACCATACGTCTTAGTGCACCAAATATGCCTCCTCCAACTTGTCGTCTACCTCCAACAAACACGGGATAACCGCTCTGATATGATGGTCTACTGTAAATGCCTGTCATTATGACTATTTAATAACTATGGAAGTCACAATAGCGTAAAGCCTTATTCTCGTGACCTAATATGTAGGGTCAAAACAGTAACACCACCACAGAACGGTACTACTTCTCCTGCGTCATCATGAATTGATATATCAATTCTATTGATGTAATTTCGGCTGATTGGTAGATACATTCTGTTAAAAAATTCTCGATTGATTAGTTGCTTCCTTACGGATGAGAGAGGAAATGTGCGCAGAAGTGGGGCCTCAATGTCGCCAACCCTTGTATATTCAATAATGTTACAATAGACGTATAAGTTACTTATATCACGCTCTAGTGATGGGGCTGTATCGCCTATTGATGTGCCTTCATAAATAGTTGATTTTGAGAATCCCAATATGGTCGTTAACACGCTATCCAGCTTGATAAGAGAGTTCTTCCCTACCTTTAGAATCATGCGTTTCTTATGTGGATCATAAGAAAAGTGATATTCATCTGCATCAAGGTAATCTACACCAAACTCATTTAACTTTGTACACAATTCAGATGGCGTTGTCAAGCTTTCAATGTTCAAATTAACTCTTTTTACAAGTTCACTGGAAGTAGACAAATCATCACCCAATATGTCTTCGCTGTATACGTGGATATCCCATGAAGCATTTGTTGATGCTTTGAGTTTAGAAGAGGACAATTGAACCTTGAATGTATCATTTAATTCTGTCAACCAAGGTGCGCTTTCAAGGCCCTCAAACATCCCAATCATTTCAGATCCGAATTCAATAACAGCGGAATCAGACTTTTCCAATGGTGTCTTTTTAGTAAAAACAATAAATTCTGCCTCCGTTTCAACAGTAAATAAAGTTACTTTCTCTTTCTTATATTCACAAGTCATTAACGTTTCTGGCACTGATCCTTGAAACTTGCTTGCAAAGTCTTCAACACTTCTAATGACCTCAAATTGATTTTTACTCGGATGCTCCTTTTTTGTAATGCATACAATGGCACAATTCTACATTGAAAATCAGTGACTTTCCTCTCTGAATTCCACCCACGTCCATTGTACCAATACCTTGATCAGAAAGTTGTTCTGGAATACCCAAAAGTATGACTCAAATCCTTACCTAATACAAGAAGAACATGCTTCCCTTCCTTCATCAATTTTGTTGACCCCTTTATGACTGATTTGTAGAATTTATTCAAAGTCAGCTTGAAGATATCATTTATTCGTTCAAACATTCTACCGATTTCCTTTTCTGTATCTTGCAAGCTCATTGTGGGAACCTTAGAATCAAAAGTTGACGTTGCAAATGCCTTTTGAATTTTAATCATGTTTTGGACAGATGGTAAAGATGTTGAAAAACGATGTAAAGTTAGATGATGAAAAGCCCATGTACCATCTAGACTATTTTGAAAGATTCGAAAGCAATCATCCTTCTCTCGCACTTCTTTATGTAATTCAAAATAGTTGTTCTTCAGCAAACTGATATCGTTGTAATAAGTAATTTCAGTTAGAGCAACTTCATGGGGTCCATGCAGAGTAATTGGATTAGCGAATTCAACGGAGTATAGAGATGGTTTGTTACTTGGGAATATCTTGGGGTTGCTATTGCTTGGAAGAATGATGTTGAAGTAAGCAGACATGTTAAACTCATATATGGAAGAAGTCACATGCTATATTAGCTTAAAAGTTACGAGTGTCTCCCACCTTCACATTTTGTAGATCTTGGTGCGTTATCCAGCTATTGAATGAATCAGGTTATCCTTTCCATTTAACTAGATATTTCCTTTGATTGCCATGACCTTTCCTCGTAATTATTTTGTCAAGCATATACACCTCTTCACTTCTGTCTATTACTTGCAATTCATAAGAGCAAAATTTTCCTTCAATTGGATTGCCATGGTAATCTATTAATTTACACATGGTGGGTCTAAATTTTGTATTTACTTCATCTACAAAAAACTCTTCTTCAGTCCAATTAGGTAGATACCCCTTCTCAAATGTAGACTTGGTCTTACTTTTTCATATAGATTTTTCATATAGTGTGAAAACATTCTCTTTTCAATCATCTGCATTTCTGGAGCTAATGGGAAATCGGCAGTGTCATCATGAATGGCTGCAGGATACTCTAAATCTAAATCAAAAATGTAGCCGATTTCACCATCATCATCTATATTTTGAACATTTTCTTCATTTAAAAAAATATCTAATTCACTTTCATTCAACCATTTGAAATTTGAGTGGGGTAGATTTCTACTGAGTGAAGAACCGTAAAGGTTATTAACATCTAAGTAGGTCAAATGTCGACTTTCATGTGTATTATTTCCTAATTCTTCAATGCGTGCACGCGCTCGGTGAATGTTGGTGAAAGTCATACCCCCTCTAATTCCGCGTTCAAATAGATTGTACATATTTTCATCTTGTATGTAGTGTGGGGATCATTGGAAGAGAAATTTAGTGCTGAGGTAAAGCTAAGATGTGGGAGACTGACAAAATGTACAGGGTCGACTTCATCCTCACGTTGACTCAATGCTCTAAACACTTCAAATATGTCTGTCAACAATAAAACATCTAACTTCAGATATGCCAGCATGTAATCACCAAATGTGCTACAATTAAAGTCAATCCATGCCTTGTTAGCGTGTTCATATTCACTATCGGAACAGTGCTCACGAGTAAGATCATTATAGAATCCGAATTGTGGTAGTAGACAGTCTTCCGTCAACGTGTTTAAGTTTTTGAAGTATGAATATGGAAACACTCCCTTCTGATATAAAACATTATCACTTAATTGTGGAAATTCTACCCTTAATGTCTCTACATGCTCATACGTTTGCAAGCCCTTGGCTAATTCACTCAAGGATGCACTTAGAAATTGATATGAGTCTAAGAATTTTAGTTTAAAGTATACTGTCTTCCCTTTGTATTCATTTACAGGGACACTGGCGGATAAAGTTATATATTTTTCAGCAGTTGCTGCTACAACATCTAATTTCCAAGATTTCATTCTTCCAATCGCTTTATAGCAAACGATGTGACTATCATAATTTTTAAAATTGTGGAAAAATATGGGGTCTTAACCGGAGATTGCATTTCCTACATAATGTTTGCCTATATCGTCCGGTGATATGATCATGATCACGAACTTTTATGACTTCATCGCTGAATTTCGATTTACATTTGTTGCAACATTCTGCATTCTCATGGCGTGCTTTTTCATCCGCTGACAGTGACATTGGGTGCCTAGTTGTTGCACATTGGTTGTCATATAAGTCTTGGGCTACAGTTTCTAAGTGGTGCAAGAAACTAATAATGCAATTTTCTCCCTCAAAGAGGTAATACTTGTTTTCAAATTTTGATTGAAGGGTATTATGCCAGACATGATAAGCTCCAATGGCCGCAGGTTTATGTATTTTATTATCAATGTAGCACTCTATATCTGCATAAATTACTAAAGGAGGACTTAGTTGATATTCCATGCTACTTGTTAGTACTTTCAGATCCGATGTCATTTTTTCTACTTGTGCTTTTCCTCGAATGCAAAACTGGAAGTGTCGTTCTAGTGTTGTCTTATATGTGAATGACTGAGTGCATCTTTCGCAGAAGTATTTATGTCTTTTTAAAGTTCTCCTATACAATCTTGACAGCTTTGGAATTCCACAATAGTGTGCTGCTCCATTGTTTAGAATTAGCAAAATATTAACCGTTTGCCTACCAGTAAAGTTACTATTGTAACGAACACCTTTGAGTCCATTTTCATAAAAGTGAATGTTAATTTTAATATCATTTTTTTTCTCAAATTTTGGAATATCTTTGATTGATACTGGTGTGGAAATGCCTTCCATATTTAGCTCAGATGTCCACTTACTACATGATTTTACTTCATTCCTTGAATAAGATACTTCATTATAATGCAATATTGATAAAACTGCATATAGGAAGCAATCATTTGCATTTGAATTAACATTAATGACAGCTCTAGAGTTTTCTAACTTCTTTGGTAGAGGAAATGATTGTCCACCTGACAGTATTGGACTTGTTATTACATTGAACTCTATATTTTGTACATCATCTATAATCAAATTGCTACCCTTTTTTGTGAAGGCTTCAATATGATTTATTAGAATATTTAGATGATCCTGAAACCAAGCATCATAGTCATAAATATAGTTTGAGGATGATGAGGTAAAGTGTGCGAGAAAAATTTCTTCTTCTTGAGGATTAGAACGGACATAACGAATTTGTGCAATCAGACGACCGCGCAATTGATAGCTCCTTAGTAAATCAGACACTAAATTCCCTAACATGGAACGCATGCTTTCTAAGAATGATGTTATGTCCACAGTAGGTGTTGTTGGCGTGATATCTTACACACGTGCATGGCCATTGAGTGCACTTTCGCTGAGACTAACAGTTCCATAGTTATTATGCATATTCATCTCACTGTTTGTATTATGTACATTCATATGCTGTCGAAATCTACTTATAGAGTTATACGTTTTGCCACAGCGAGAGCAGTATTGCATAAAGTTTTGTATGTTAGTTGAAGCGCTGGTTGTTGGCTTAGAAGTAGATCTATTTTGATTATTCGAATTTGACTGTGTTATGCTATCATTCGGTTTATTATTGCATACAAGTTTATGCCTCTTAAGATTATCCATCCTATTCGTCTTATATGGACACTTGCTACATTGATACGTTTTTCCTAACTTACAAAATTCTTCATGTTGCAAATTGCCAATGAGAGTGAACACTTTTCCACACTTGGTACAGACAACCATGATTATTGATGAGGATTGAAATTAGCAAGCCCTTATATACATCTACCATCAAATGACGTCAGCGTCATCACCAGTCAACACCATATGTTCCTTTCTGTTGTAAAGAGAAAGCACATACAATTTCAACAATTATTTTTTTCAAAATAGAAGAAAATAGAAGTCAAAGTTACAGTTTAGCGCACTTGACAATACCACTATGGTATAGTTTTAGGTGACTGCAGCTGTCACTACAGCCACCCAAATCGTCCATCCTCGTAAGGCGCACTTTTCTGATCCCATTTTCGGAACAGTCGAGGTGGACAAGTGTCTCTTTATTGTGCTGTTGACTGGTGGTTACTAGGGAGGCCAACAGGAGGTTTGATTGAGTAATATTTCTTAGAGACTCAATCGAACCTCTATTGTCCTCCTTCAACTTCACCTCGCGGGCCTCAACCTCCTTCAGGCGCTCTTGGCAACGACGGAGTTGTACCTCAACGTCATCTTCTACTGTCGCGTCGAGATCGACATTATACTGCCGAACAGGGAGAGCAGCTGGAGGTGCGGGCACAGCAGAGTGAGGGGAAGGATCTGCGGCTGGGATCGGAGAGGAAGGATCTGCGGCTGGGATCGGAGAGGAAGGAGCTGCGTCTGGGATCGGAGAGGAAGGAGCTGCGGCTGGGATCGAAGAGGAAGGACGCAGTGGAGATAACGGAACCAGTGTCGTCATCGGCGATAAAGGAAGGCGCACACTCCAGCTCGGAGAAACCGGTTGTGGCTGAATGACACCTCCTCCTGAGATGCACACATCGCGGAGTCCTGTAATCGAAAGAAACAATTGTTTATCATCTATTTAGCATTTTACCATTGATGAGATACAAAAGTGAATTTCTCTTACCTCCAGCTGGATTGTGACCTTCTGACCGGATCCAATCTCTCTCTCACGGGGCAACGAGTAATTCTAAAAGATAAATCAATCTATTACAAACAACAAAACATTAGTAGTAAAGTGAGTTTCGAAACATATTTTGATAGAAGATTCTGTACTCATGCAGTTGACCAACTTTGATACTTACATTTGTAACAGGATCATCATCCTCATCGGAAGAAGATGTCGGGGAAGATGTCGCTGACGAAGTTTCCTCATCAGATGAAGTCGCTGACGAGGTTTCATCGTCCTCTGATGAAGACTCCCGAATCGAATAAGGCTTTTCTTCATTGTCTTCCACCGACGTACTCGTCGCTGGCGTTGATAGGAAACTGCGATGTTTCCTGAGGGACAGCGATCGCACAACCTGCAGCGAAAAATAAGATAACATGTTTGCAACTCATTGAGAAGCATACATGTTCTTGGAAATACTTCATGCATTGAGAAATATTATTGGCAAATAAATAAACAATGACACTTACGGGACTAGGAAGACACTTCTTCTCCGGTGAAGGCAAACGGGGTATACTGTTCACACCTGTAAACAGCTGAAGAAAAGATCATATTCAATTTCACATAAAGAGCTAATGAATAACTTTAATACTTACATTTCTCAAGCATTCAGCCGCTTTCTCCTCTTCAAAACTGACACAAGTCTGTTGAGGCAACTCACTCTGAAATGTTGTGACAATGTTGAAATACTTTTTACATGGTAGAATAATTAACGGAGTAAATGTATTTTCACATTTTAGTGACAATCTTTTTTTGAATTAAGACCTTGGTCTTCTTAGGAGGAGGCATCTCATCATTATCCTGAAATGTTTAAACGATATGTTTTTATGCATAATGGACCAATAATTAATTTATTCGGTTTTAAGAAGCTATCCTTTGAAGGCATTATGTATGATTGACAGAACTCACCTCAAAGTCACTTAAGGTGTCATCGATGAACTGTCGTGACTTGGGGGCTTTCTTTGGGACTCGGGACTTGACGGGTTTCTTTATTGCCGTAGGCTCCTCCAACTGTGAAAGGACACCTTCCATCGGCCTCTCCTTGTTAAATAATCGCTCCAACCTCCTCTTTTCAGCCTTTGAGGTGAGGTTGATGCCCTTCCTCCCATTTTGCTGAGCACATGGTGTGTGCTTTTCAATGAATGCCTTAGAGGCTTCGGTATTTGCCTTTTCATTGCTCCGTTTATAGGACTTACAACTTAGGCAGTACAGATACGTACAGTCACTTTTGAAGAGGCAGTTCTTGTGACCGCTCTTATTAGCATGACGAACGGGCAATTGACACGTTTCACAGAAGTGAAAAATTAGGCGCTGTCGTGCAAGACTCTCTTGTCGGACCATCTCTATAGAGGAAAAAAATTGATTATAATTTTATCTCTTATTAAATGAGAACTCATTTATATATCATCGACAAAACTCTATGAAGTACTACCTTGATATTGAATAAATCTTAGAAAGAATTGAAATCTGAAGTTGAAATTGAAACCGAAAGTCGAAAATTTAATTGTCTTTCGAAATCGGTTTGCTCATAGAAAGAGTTGAAATTTGCAAGTAGCTGTCTTGAAATTATTTAATTTCGAAAATAATTCAATGGAGTGAAAGTGAAATTTCGAAAATTTCAACCAATCCTCAATTTGTTTAATTAAACAAGCTTGAATTTTATACATCTGTTAGCAGATGACAGACTGAATATTTAAAATGGATGAAGGCTTTATTTAGGAATCTTTTATTTATAAACAAACTGTGAAAATCTTGTTGATTTAAATACACTTACATTTAAACTGATATATTCATGTCTCTCGCTCAATGACTTAATTTCGGATGAAAAATTAAAAAAAACATGGTTAATAATGTAACATAAAGTGTTCCCATCCTAAAACCCAAGCTTCTATATTTAAAGCTATTTGGTTATAAGAACTTAATAATGTTTCTACTCCCGAATATCCTATAAAGTAGCACAACATGGTAGTGAAACTCACTTTAGAATTGTAGTATGAATCGGAGAACGGAGGAACGAAGAACGACGTCTGCTATGGACACTGAATTATTTGAAAATGAGTGAAAATTCGTTGTGTGCAACTTCTTTATATATGAACGACCAAACAAAATTGGTAACTGAAACAAGAAATTAAATAGCTGGTTTATTTTTAAACTTAGAAGTGGAAGTGCCATCAAATGTGCTGAAAGATTTCTACATACAAGCATTGGAGTCAATTCCAAACATTATAAAATGATGCAATGATATATTGCTTGAAATGCTATTATTTAAAGACATATGATCATTGAAATTTAAAGATACCAGATGCTTGAATTGTTTAAGAAATTGTAAATTTCAAATTGCGCGCCAAATTTCGAAAATTCAAATTTCGCGCCAAAATTCAAATAATCAAATTTAATGACGTGAATTTAAAGATATCAGATGTTTGAATTGTTTAAGAAATTGTAAATTTCAAATTGCGCGCCAAATTTCGAAAATTCAAATTTCGCGCCAAAATTTAAATAATCAAGTGTAATGATGAAGGTTAGGGTTAGGATTAAGGTTAGGGTAAGGGTTAGGTTTAGGGTTAGGGTTAAGGTTAGGGTAAGGGTTAGGTTTAGGTTTAGGGATAGGGTTAAGGTTAAGGTTAAGGTTAGGGTTAGGGAAGCAAGAAGAGTATCTATGGCACCCGGAACCCATGGGTAAATAAATTTTCGAGTGCGAGAAGCGCACTCGAAAATTTATTTACCATATAATCCGAAAAATTTCGAGGGAGGGCGCGAAGCACCCGAGAAATTTTAGGCCCCCCCCCTCCGCCATGTATGAAGTGTATGAAGGTCAAAGGTCAAGGTCAGGTCTAAAGTCAAGGTCAAATGAAGAGGTTTCTATATTATGGTCATTTTTAGTTGTAAAACTTTAACTTTAAAAATTTGTAAACTTAGTCATTTTTGTAAAAAACTTGGAATTTTTGAAGTTGCATACAGATGCATACAGGTAAGATTTTTTCATCAAATGGGTACATACAATATATCATTCGAATGCTCTTTTCATTCTGATTCTAATGGTGTATTGTATGACACATGTATGACATATAACTAGAGAGCTACATGCCTTTAAAGAATGGGCTAAAAACTTAGTGAATTTAAAAATCTAACATTTGTCGGCTTGCATACAGTTGCATACAACTAGGATTTTCCCATCGAATAGGTACATACCTTATATCATTCGAATGGTCTTTTCATTCTCATTCTTATGGTGTCGTGTATGACACATGTATGATATCATCCTGGACTGCTACAAGCATTTTAAAATTAACAACATAACTGTTTCTTTAAAAGTTATATGTTCCTATTTATTTCAAGTTGAAGTCTTCATATTTGATTTTTTTTTTCAATTCAGTTATTGAACATTATTAATTGTAGATAGTTATTCCCCTTTCCCATTCAGACCTTAATTGAAGACCGATTTGTGAAATGATAAAACAAGTCTGTTCATATATACAAATGAATATTAAATGAAAAGATTAAAAAAACACACTAAATGTCATCAAGGTAAGGAAAGGGTACAAGTTTTTTCAAGTCCACTTGCACATGAATCCTGGTCTTTTTGGGCGCACAGGGACAGCGACGTGGTGTATCAAGGTCAATGATTGAAAATTCGAGAGCGGTTGTGAGGTTCCGCTCGTTCGGCGCCATTCGCATGAAGACCCGTTTGGTGTGATACTTTTTCGGCGCGTTCTTCACTTTGACAGTGACCCTTCCATACAGTGGCGTTCGCATGGACTTCTTATTCATGTGACGCATCGTCTCGATTGATACGTCACTATCATCACTCGAGTAGTCGGGTGATGCAGGGGCTTGGGTGAACACCACCGGCTCGTTTGGTGTTGTAGATCGCTCCATCGGAGATTGGGGAGGTGTATTGGTACGTTCCATAATACCATTCTCGATCGGAGATTCCTCTTGTGCATTGGTACGATCCATCGTTAAATAAATAAATTGCAAAGTTGAAACTTGTCGCAAGCTTGAGGATTAGAACCTTTGA
The DNA here is from genome assembly GCA_907163375.1 of Prostheceraeus crozeri. Taxonomy (NCBI): domain Eukaryota; kingdom Metazoa; phylum Platyhelminthes; order Polycladida; family Euryleptidae; genus Prostheceraeus; species Prostheceraeus crozeri. The sequence continues at coordinate 86,420 of CAJQUW010004726.1, read as the reverse complement.
TAAGAATTGGTACAAACCTCGGACTTATATACTTTTTAAACAAAGGAAATCCTAACAGCCAATCAGAGAGGTACCGAACTTCCTTAAAGAATATATAACTATATAAAGGATTTCATTGTTCCAAACTGTTAAGTACTTATCCTCAACGTTCCATAACAAGAAGCATGTCCTCAAAACCTCTATTCTATTTTCAAAAGGACAGCCAAGTCATTATGGAAGGTCAGTTGGATATGACCGTGCATCTCTGTTGCGGCTGCAAAGTGGCCCTGTGGAAAACTTTAACTGTGACAGCACTTCAAAGGCGGAGTGGACTACCAGTGAAGTCCGGTACACGAGTGTGACCATGACTTCAGCAACAATCAGACATTTCATGAATGGTGTGATGACTTCCTAAAGATCATGGAGTCGCCTGAGGGACGTGATCTGTACCCATCATTTATTTTTAATGCTTAAATTAAACTTACATTGTAAATCTCTTGTCTTTTTTCATTTTAAACATAGTTCTGGAATTGGTTTTCTTATTGGGGAGCAACTAAATCATAACTGCACATTAAAGTTTCACATCTAAATAGTGCTACATTTAAAATAATTGTCACAATAGTCGCAATTGAGCAAACCCATTCAAAATCAAACAACGGACGTCTATCGGTACGTACCCAAGTACTCAGAACCAAGTCGCACAAGTTCGATCATAGACGTTCCGAAACGCAATGTACTCAACCCAGTCTACCAAACACATATACCTATCCAGTAAGACAGAAGTCATACATGTTTCTATTCATAACACTGAATTATGCATGTACCTATCCATGTTCCTATTCATAACACTGAATTATACATGTACCTATCCATTGTACCTATTGATAACACTGAATTATACATGTACCTATCCATGTACCTATCCCTCGCAAGTAGGGCACAGTTTTCACTACTAATATCAACCCGTTGATCTTGGCATGTCTGTAGTTGCCTGTGAAACCTCTTCAATTTTCTTTTCCGATAAGCTTGATATGGTGAATATCCAAAGAGAATGAAAACTATGAAGTCAATAAAGACACCAACACCCTTGATTCCTCCGACCGCACTCACCTGACCCAGAAATCAAACCGAAGTCCGCGGTGAAGACGAGTTCGTACCTTCTTCACTAGACCACCCCGGAGGTGCAAAAGGAATGCGAGTGAAGGCAGTAGTTATGTCCAAGTGATATCGACAGCTTATTGTCCTATTATTATTGACAGAGCGCTACCAGCATTCATATTGTAGCGAGACAGACACCATATCAGCATGTCATTCGACAACGCACAGAATTAAATTGTTTAATCGTATCACTTTGCTAGAAGTGCAAACTGATTCAAGCAGGTGGCACATGCAGGAACTTCATAAGTGGGCAAAAAGAAATATTTAATACCTTACAGAGATAGAAAAAATAGTCGTGCGTCGATTGCGGATTGCTCTGAATTCCTTCAAAATGCTCCGATCGCCATGACTCCTTCAGATTCGAAGAATTCAGATCATTGCGCAAAACTTTTCTCGATAATGTTGGGCCCTGCGATCATTTTAAAAAAAGTTAGCAGGCGCAAGAAAAAACGTTCACAAACTTCTCTGCAGAACTTGACATCGACTGTGTCTCTTTGCTGTGTGATCCGGTTGATAACAGTCACTGAAACTTTGCACAATTTGGCGTGTTTAATGTTGAACTGGCTGCTCATTGTTCGATTGCTATGGTATTTAGTCAGGAGATTGTGCCATTTTATTTACGCTACATGTTCCAATGCTTCCTTTCTAGTCAAACAGAAGAAGAGACGACCTGTCGAATTCTGTGCGACAACGTCACGCAGCATGTTGACAACAAAGGCCTTTCGCAGTATTTTGAGTCTCCAAGGAGAATGAAACCTATTAATTCATTAAAAGACAGTAGCATCCTCGATTCCCCGACCACACTCTCCCGCCTGTGGGCTCCTATCGGATCACCGGATCATTCGGCTCATGATCCGATAACTGGTATCGTATCGGCTCATATTCACGACTTTTTATTATCGGATCGGCTCCGGATCATGGGCATGAGCGGATCCGATACCTTTATAGCAAGTTTTCCTCTCCTGAACCTGTAAGTTATGCTTGGAACTGGAATTAGACACATAATGAATTTCAGAGTTACTTTAAAGTTCTAGTATGGAAAGAAGCAGGTTTTGCTCTACTATAAATACTTTTCATACCGCTGATTGAAAAGCTGTTCTATACCTATTCCTTCTTTCTTTGGCGATTGAAAATATTGATTAATAAATGTGTTCGTGTGAGCGAACGTTTCAAGTTCGATGTTGATTGGCCGATGATCAAATAGTCGGAATTCAGTATAAAGCGGGAGGAAATTCAAGTATTCATTGGCGAATTTTCGAGTTTCATTCAGTACTCGAATTTTGCAGTGACAATGAGAAAATGAATATGAATGACATGGTGTAAAATAAATACAGGCTTTACAATATAAGTTGTACTTACAGTATACGAGGCTGCCAAAGAATTGGAATACTATTGGAATTGCGGATACTTTAATAGCTAGACCAACGTTTGCTACCTAATATTATTAAAATACTTTCAATCATCAAAAATGAGGAAATTGGGACTAACATATAAATGATTAAAAACGGTAGCGAAGGCAGCGAAAGCTAGATTGAATTGGCGGGTCCTCTTTCTCATGCATAGTAAGTCACTGTTATATATGTAGCTTCGCCGATCATGTCAATGTGATTGAGCACCCATTTCCTAGGCATACAAGTAGCTTCAAAACTTCAAAATATTCATTAAAAAGAAGACATTCACTTTTTATTCTTTGTTTACCTTATTATTCTGATCAGTTCACTGCCGTTATGCTTTTGACAACTTAGTCTGTATGGATTCCGAATTCTGAAGATGGCAATGCGTATTTATTGTGTATATTGACCGAGAATATTCACTTATATGAAATTACAAATAAGTCTACCTATTAAACATAAGAATTACATCATGGTTTATCCTTCATTTATGGCACAGACTTCACGCCTAAGATGTTTATAGAACACTTCTTGTTGCTCTGTTCTCAGTACTTTTCAGTACGTTTGACATGCCACAAATTTCATAGGTTTTGTGTATGCATTTCGTGATATCTTGTTAAATGTTTGGAGAATCCTTTTTCGATAAGTTTGCTGTTCTCAAGCAGCTACAAAATAGATTGAGAGGAATGACAACCTCACTATGCTAGTTTGACTTGTATTGAAATCTTATAACAGCATGAATTATATAAATACTGCTTTGGCGAATGTGAGAAAGTATTAAATGCAATAAATTTTCTGCGCATATTTCATCTGTCAACAAACTAAACTTTCCACTTAATTTTTCTGATGAAGTTTTCAAGTTAAATCAAACATTCCGCACATTCAGTATGTTACACTATTCTGATAAAATTCCAACGAGTGTGTGCATCAGATTTTTTTGAACATGGGTGTTCGAGTATGCTTGAACACAGTTGAACTGCCTTTTTCAGTGAGCACAAAAATTCAAAGAATAGACTTACTACTTAAAATTCGTGTTTGTTTTTAACTGTGAACAGTTAACAAAGGAGCTCTTTCATCGCAGCTGTTAGTATCGGCCTGATATCTTTAAACAATTGTCATAACTAATTAAAGTAGGCCTATTACATGTGGCAAAATTCCGGATGTGACAAATAATTTCTCTTGCTTTGAATCAGCTTCGCCGATCATGTCAATGTGGTTGAGCACCCATTTCCTAGGCATACAAGTAGCTTCAAAATATTCATTAAAAAGAAGACATTCACTTTTTATTCTTTGTTTACCTTATTATTCTGATAAATCCATTGCCATTATGCTTTTGACAATTTAGTCTGTATGGATTCCGAATTCTGAAGATGGCAATGCGTATTTATTGTATATAGTGATCGAGAATATTTACTTACTTTAAATTACGAATCAAACATAAGAATTACTAATAATTTGCCTATGAATATTTCTGCTGATAATATGTTGGTATCGTGGAATGTAAACCCTCTCTTGTCTCATAAATGTATATTTATTCTTCTGGTAGGTCTGCACTCGGGTTACTCAAATAGGAATCAGTCCTTCACGATTATAAGTTTTGCAGATTATGCCCTAGATAGGCGCCTATAACTTTGCAATGAAGTATTATTATTCAGGTGGAAGATAAGTATTGTATTTCGTGTCTACAAAATATACGTTGTTAAGTTAAAACACTTTATTACAATTATTGAACAACTGTACGCATAAATTTCATTCCCGGATCACACCGGTACTCGGATCATTTACCGGATCATTGCCTCTGAGGTTTATGAGCTGCTTTGTACCACATTCCTTGTTGCATCGACGGATGCAAATGCAGTCGCAATCTGCGTTGTTGATTTTTTCAACTACCATGACGGTTTCATCAGTTTTGCGATCCGAAAATTCCTCGAAACAAAGAGTACTGACTATAACCAGAATCATTAGTATACCGTGTGTAAACATTTAGGAATTTACCAACTGGACCTAAATAACAACTGGAACCAAAGATAAAAGTAATCGGAAATCACGTTTTGAGTAATATGTCGTGAAGTTGACAGTTTGATATTTTGATACCATAGTAGACACTTTCTGTAAATGTCTTCCATGCTTTTCTATTGGCATCTATCTTTTTGCATTAAAAGTTTTATATCTACTATGTCTACATGTATACAAAATCCACATGTACTTTTGACAAGGACAGCATTTGCCAAAGCTTCACTGAAGTAAAAGAAATTGATACAGCAGCAAAACTTACGTCTTACAAAAATCAATAATAGTAGATTGCCATCGATCATCGTAGCACGATGAACAGAGTGCCACCGTTGCGTTGTCGACAACATTAAAGCAATGCCCTACCGTGGAATCACAAGGTGACATGCTGCACGCAAACCTCGCGGGATTCCACAAAATTGTTTTTGACGTCATTACAAGATCGCGAAATTAAAATTAAAATGCTATCACACATACTTTTTCACTTAGCACTTCTTAACGCAAATATTTTCGTATCTCCAGTTTCTCTTGATAAGTATAATTCGCATCCTTGAAATAGATCCACGAAATGCACTAAACACTACTCTGATTAATTAAGAGGAACTTAAGATATGAAAACAAAGAAGTTATGAAATGCTAGGTACAATAGTATTTGTGACTGCATTTTAATTTTTATTTCGCGACCTTGTAATGACGGCGAAGTAGAATGGAATGAATCTTTATTGTAGAAGTCTACAAAAGGCAAAAGTGGCTGTCAGTTGAAACTGTAGACATCTAAAAGTAAACTTTGCAATATGGTGACAAATCAAAATCATATAAACGCTTTTTGAAGTCGCTAAGTGAATTTGATGACACAACATATGTTGGTAGGGAGTTTACCACACATTTACTCTACACATTTACTATTGCTGAAAAAAATACACTTCATTTCGAAAATTCTCGAGTACGAAGCTTTAGATTGTGGCCACGAGTTAAGTGATCGCATGACTGCAAAGTAAAGAAGTCACTGAAGTTAAATCAATTAAATTATAATGCATTTTGCAGACTAACAAAATATCAAAAATTATTCCTCTCCTCTCAAGAGTGAGCATATCGAGCAACGATAGTCTGGAATTACAGTATAGTCACCATAACTTAACTTGGTGACACGTCTGCAAATATGTTTTGTGAAATCGCTCGATGTTTTCAATAGTAATATCATGTATATGCAGAGAAATCCCACTTTTCGCTTTGCTTAACTTAGTGAGATTAGAATGGACAAAAGCGGATTGCTGATGATCATCTATGCCGCTCATTTGCGCACCGATCTATAGGTCAATGTTGCTAGATCTTAAAAAGAATCAAATACCTGAAATATTCAGCAGTTGCAGATTCTTGTCGGAAGGTGATCTATCGTAAACTATTCTGTCGAAATGCTTTTGAATATTAAGAAAGAACAGAATAAGCGTGAATTTTTTACAAACTGCACTGATAAAATGCCGCCATCTTCTCATTGACAGCCACTGGAAGCCGTCCTCGCTTAGGTTGTGTTGTCATGAAAACACATCCATGACGTTTCTCCATGTCCGTTCTTGTTCTCCATTATTAGTGTCGGATTCCTATGGTTCACGTATTCATAACCAACATCATCCTTTGTATGAATATCATAGGCAACTGATTTCAAATGACGATGGCTTCACTGAAATCAAGATGATGATATCCGGAAATTTAGAACATTGTTCTTTTTCTTTTTAGGATGCATGCAAAATCGCAAAAAGTGCAATGAGAACGGTGGAAAATTCGATTCCGCAAACTGCAGGTGCAAATGTCCAAAGAGTCGTTACGGGCGAAATTGTGCACGTGAGACGTTCCTTAAATGATTCTCATGCCATGGCCTATAAAACCGCTCCATGCCTTCCATTTACAGATAATGCGGTTAAATGCAATTATTGCTATAATCAGTGTTTTGAACGAGCCGAGCCGAGCCGAGCGAGCGAGCGGCATTTTTTCAAGTTTTTTGATAGCGGATGAGCGAGTGAAAAATTTATCCGTGAGCGAAAATTGAGCGAGCGAGCAAGCGGTGATTTTTTGTCGCAAGCGAGCGGTTGAGCGAGCCATTTTTAGAAAAAGCAAAAAATGAAAATTTCAAATAATGAAAAAAGCGATTATAAAAGTATTTTAAAAAAGCTTTCCAGTACATGCATGTATATAATTTGATTGATGAACAAAGCATCCGAACCTTTTCTCTCTTCTAATGTTCTCCCACTGTTGACAATATGCATTGAATGCCTGTCTGGATTCTACTTGTGGATATGAACTTAAAAAGAAGGTCCTTGTGATCGATGATGTGCTTAGCATCTGACCATCGACACATTGTTTATTCACATATCTTTTGAATCAATCTCCCAATCGTCGCTTCGCCCCATAGATGTGGGCCCCGCTGAAAAACACTGGTTATAATAATCAATTTACCCTAGAACGTACAATGAGGTCATTTTGACTCATTTGAGAATTCAAATGTCTACAGAACATCAAATCCTCATGTTTTTCAGATGAAACTCACTGGCATTTCATGATATGCTCTCAATTATAAATGATAAATTTTAAGCTCCCAATATCATCGGTGAAAAGAATTCCAGAAAGTTTACTTACTTTGGAGAATTAGGTCATTTTGACTCAAACTGACATTTTCTAATTTTACGTTCAAAATTTCATCGAAAATCAGCTGATGCTCAGCCTAGACTGAAAAAATGAGATATCTATGCATTACATGTATTCTATGTTCCTAAGCACTGATTGGATGACAGTCAACCTTGGAGGTACGATCCACCTGTCAGTTTTCGAATATCTGTAGATTAGATGCGTGCGTTCTTCGGAAATTTAGCCCCAACACGACACGAACACTAATACGAACTTCATCATCAGCTTCTAACACAAAAAGCACAAACTTTTCACGATATTGTAGGTAAGAATGACACAAAAACAAACTTTCTATTACAAGTTACAAGTAAATTTCTAGATTTGCATACTGGTATAGTATATTGTTAGCTATATTGACGCTTCGATGATAAATCTACCCGGAACGCACGCTACAGAAATGACAACTTCGCCTCTGTGAGGGAAGATGCCATAGCTCGCCTTTATTGGCCTCATGAATGCATAACGGTTGACGAACAACTCTTCCCATCAAGAAACAGATGCCCATTCTTGCAATATATGCCGCAGAAACCTTCAAAATTTGGAATAAAATTCTGGATTGATGTCGATTCCTCCACACGTTTCGTACTTTCTGTGAATCCATATCTCGGAAAAGAGAATGAGGTGAGGGAAGGCTCTCTTGGTGAGTCGATGGTTCTCAAACTAGCCGAAGATTACAGAAATAGCGGATGCACGGTGGTTACAGACAACTTTTTTACATCTCTCAAACTGGCTCGCACTTTGCGTGCTAGAGGTATGACGCTTTTGGGGACGATCAGATCGCATCAAACGGAAATACCAAAAGAACTAACTCAAGGTGATCGTCCTCTCTATTCGTCCTTGTTTGCTTTTCATGAAAACAAAGATGCCGTGTTGGTGAGTTACGTTGCTAAAAGGAAGAAAGTGGTTGTTCTCTTGTCTTCGAACAATTTTCGTGATACAGTCGACCGATCACCGAAAAGAAAGCATCACATCATCTTAGACTATAATAAATTCAAAGGAGGCGTGGACACGGTAGATCAAATGTTATGTCACTTCACGACCAAAATGGCGTCGAGACGGTGGCCGCTTGGAGTGTTTTGCAATATCTTGGACATTGCCGCTTTAAATGCCTTCATTTTATGGCGTGATATCACTATGAACCAAAAACGCGATTCCAATTCATTTACGAATTCAACAAAAAGTTGATCTCAAGGCATCAACAAGAACGCGCTGAAGCTTCCTCTTCACACCCTGCAGTTCGCCGTGCGTTGTGTGCGGTAGATCGTGACAACTTTCAACGGCGAGATTCGTGTAAAAGAGCAAACTGCCAAATGTGTGACTCGACAAATCGAAACAGAACATCGAACAAGTGTCACATTTGCCAAAAATGGGTTTGTGGAAAGCACGTCTCTCGCACGATTCATCTCTGCTCAAATTGTGTTTCTGATTGACAAGTTTTCGTAAATACTACATAAAGAAAATATGTATGATCCCGTATTCTGAAACCAGAGTATAATGAAATATTTTTATAATCATAATAACATTCTTGGAACAATTGATTTTTTATTTTGCAAAAGGGAAATTTATTCCATTATTACTTTAGATGTACTGATATTCTATACCAAATGTACATGTACAATGTACATGTAGGCCCTATTTCAAGTGATGAATCTTCAAACTACATGAACATAAAGTAATTGAGAATTTCTTGAATACAGCATGATTCAGAGAAAAATTTCTGGTCTAAAATTAATCGAATAATCGAATTTTAATGCTGGAAGAAAATAATGAGTCAAAATGACCTCATTGTACAAAGTCGGCATAAAAACATTTTGTACGTCCTATGGTTAAATCCCCGCCCTCTCGTCCGCCACTGGTTTAGCAATTAAGTCTTTGCATTTTTACACGATTTTTGTCGCATATATTTGTAAAATTTCCCGCACGGGTTGAGTGTAACGAGAGAGTACTGCAAGTATTGGTAGAATGAAATGAAAGGCGGCCTAAATAAGCAATCTAGAACACGAAACAAATTCTTTTTCGCCTATGCTGCAAGTTCAGTGATTTTTCAAAATTTTCGGTGCACCGCTTCGAGTAGGTGGGAGCTTGTGCACACACCCAATAATTCACGTTATCGAATGAAATAAATACCGAGTGTATACATCTGCATGTAGATTACACTGACTGCGAATTAATCACTATCATCCTACCACTGTCACTACCACTACACTATCCCCACAGAGAGGAACTGAGCGTTCAATTGGGTCACATCGATGGCATAATCACGCATTTGAAAAGTTCATAATCGACTGATCTGCCAACGTCTTATGGTTCGGATTTCTATCACAGTGTACATCAACTTTGACCTTAGCAAGTTAATAAAAGTGCAAATAAGTACGAATAAAAGTGCAATCTCTCCATGTTGAGGAAGTGAAGGTTGTCTAAGAGAAAAAATGAATTAGTAACTTTGCAACCAATATTCCTTCGATAATGCAGATCAAACTTTCATTTTCGTCCTAAGCGGAGTTGGGTTAAACTGTCTCTGCGCTGAGAAATGGCAAAATTCATCATCAGGAAGACGATAGATCAGATGTTTGACGATTTATAAATCTATCGTCAAAACCAAATTTCCGAATTTCGTTCACTTGCTTCCGATTCGATTACACCAGAACAAGTGATGGTTATCGCACTCTAGGATTCGTCGAGACCGAAGGTCGAGACGAATCCTAGAGTGCGATAATTGCCTTATTGCTTGACAGCGCGGCGGAGACGATTTGCACCATAGAAATTGACAACAATAAAACCTCTAGAATGGAAATTAAGCTTCATGCAATGCACAATAACGGCACATAAATCGCACTCATTTTCACTTAGATGCACCTGCCAACGTTTGTTTGAGTTAGAATCAGTCACATGAGTAAATCGAAGCTTTTAATTGGTTCTTCATGCCCCAACTTAGTTCCCTCGGATGTGCCGCGACCTTGAGTCAATTTCTATTCTAGCGAACTTCAGATAAACAGTTTATTTCTATGATTTGCACGGTTTCAGCACGCTGTCATACTTTTGCACTTCAATCAACCATTTAGAAAATTAAGTAGAGCGAACGTTTCAATCTATTCATCTTGTCAAAACTGTTAATCAATCTGAAACAGAGCTACTGATAGAACGCTAAGTTAGCATCATCATAGCGTCAACCATTGATAACAATTATTCAATTTCTATGGCTTAGAATAGAAATGTAATGGTTTACCAATTGCTCCATTATAGAGTTCTAAAAGATAGCGCTATCTTAGCGTTGTCAAAGCGTTGTTTATCAAAATATCTCCCAAGTGTTTCAGATTAGCTCTATGCTTAATGCAGACATTAGATAATAGACTAGAATAACTTTTGCGATGATACTTGGGCTAACCATTGTAAATCTCACCGTCAGAACGCTAAGTTAGCGTCTTTATAGCGCAATCTTTCATGAAACGACGCTACGTAAATTAGAATGAGCGTTGCAGTAGAACTTTTTGACAGTAAACGGCAGATAAAGCGATTTTCATTTATGATTTGTATGGACTTTTTTTAGCTCGAATCAGGCAATTTGTTGTTTACTCAGCGCATTATGGACAATGACTTTTCATCTGATAAATAATCTGATAAACGCATCTCATGGTCACTATGAAATGATTAGTGGCATCTATTTTAGGACAATCTATTGGAAATGGAGCGGTTTAGCTTTGTTAGTACACAAGAAATTGAGGCTAGTGTGCAGAGGTCGGTTCCCGAGAATACCCGAAGAGCAAACGTTTTCGCCCTTAGGGTGTACGAGGAATGGGTAGCTGCAAGAAATATGACTTTTGATGAGTGCCAATATCCAGATCTCTCGAGCTTGCCAAATGTGGGCACAGATCTCCTTATTCAAGTATTGTCTCATTTTGTTTATGAGATTCGCCGCAAAGACGGCAAGGAGTACCTACCATCATCTATTTATGGCATCATGTGTGGCGTCATGCGCTACCTGAGACACGACTGCAACCGTCCTGACCTCAACTTTTTCAATCAAAGTAACAAAGAGTTCCACTATCTGCGACGCTGCATCGACTCGAGGATGCAAGAGCTGACAAGCAAAGGCGTCGGAATCTGCAAGAAGCGAGCTGACCCTGTTGCTACTGATGACGAAGAAAAACTATGGCGCTCAAATGTATTTTCTACGAAAACCAGTCGAGGGTTGCTGTCTGCCGTCTACTTTTACACCAGCAAAGTGTTTGGTCTTCGTTCTCGTGACGAGCACCGAAGCCTGACAATGGACCAATGTGTTTTTGGTGAAGATGCCGCTGGTCGTTTCGTTCGGTTCCTGGGCAAGCAAAGTAAAAATAATCGAGGTGGACTGCAGCACCGTCATGTAGCTGTTAAGGATCTGAAGCAGTACGACTCTAATTTCCCTAAATCAACGTACAAGCTGATTCAGACTTACTTCGAAGCTCTGAAGCGGTGCGGCATTCAGGAGGGCGCGTTCTATCGCAGACCGTTGTAGCCAATCGCTGGAAAAATCCGATACGCCAAAGTGCCGATTGGTGTCAATTCCACCTCCCAGTTACTGCCCAATGCTGCTGCAGCTGCCGGTTTGAAAGGGAATTTCACGTGTCACTCCGGGAAGGTATCCTGTGATACCGCATTGTTCCAGTCGGACGTGGATGAGCAACTCATCAAAGAACGCACTGGACATCGAAGTGATGCGGTGCGAATTTACAAAAGGACCGCGATAGAGCAGCAGCGGAACATAAGTCGACTTCTTGACTATTCGCCGTCAAACAAGAAAGTGACCATAATGTCCACATTTCACTTATCACTTACTGATAAGAACTTTTCTTTGATTGTATCGTCTGACTTGATATGACATTCAGAATAAATGATTTCTAATGGAATTTCCGCGTTTTGCTTTACATTATCACAGGGAAAAATAATAACCAAATATCAATGTACTGACTTATCAAATTGCTCCATTGTAGAGTTATTGAAGTGAACGCTATCGTAGCGTCATAATAGCGTCAACCATTGATAACAATTCGATTTCGTAGCTCAAAATAGCAATTCACAGGCTTGCCAATCGCTCTTTTGTAAAAGGTCTTGAAGTGAACGCTATCTTAGCGTTATCATAGCGCTAAGCAATTGGCAAGTGCTTCAGAATAGCTATACTTTACCATCGTAAATATCAATTGTTCTATTTCTATGTCCTGAAATGGACAGCTGCATACAACGAAAACATTGCATACAATCACAGTGCAATAAGAAATTTTGACAGCCATGCAGCGATAAATTCTTTGATCATATTTATCGCCCGATGAGGGTCATTTATCGTTCGTCGAGCAATAATAGAAGATATTGTCACAGCCGCAGATGTAAATTGTCTTGTTTGCGTGTTTGGGTCTAGATGACTTTACTCAATACTAATGGTCACGGTCAGAACTAGTCTCGAGAGGCAAGAAGATCAATTTCCATTGAACGTAATTCACATTCAAGCCTGAATTCTGAAGAACCAGGAGATTGACACCTCATCAAACGTACACGGTCGGTAAATTTATATCGTGAAGAGTCGAGGGAAGTGAATAATATTTCCATTTGACGAATTTGTCACTAAGAAAACATGAGTTAAAGATACTTGCTTTTTCACTTGACAGGTATGCCTGTAATCTGATAGCTGAGGTTTGCGTGTTCTTTGATGTGAACTACTTCTGCAATGCGCGCGCATGGCCAATCACACAAACCAAAGAGAAACGAATATCTATGTCAATCCGTCTCTTGCTATCATTTCAAGCAATGGCAGCACAGAATTAGACAGCTCGTCTCTTGTTCTGTTTGACTAGAAGGGAAGCATTGGAACATGTAACGTAAAGGAAATGGCACAATCTCCTGACTTTAATACCATAGCAAACGAACAATGAGTAACCAGTTCAACACTAAACACGCCAAATTGTGCAAAGTTTCAATGACTGCTATCAACCGGATCACACAGCAAAGAGACAGCCGATATCAAGCTCTACAGAGAAGTTTTTGAACGTTTTTTCATGCGCCTGCTAACCTTTTTTAAAATGATCGCAGGGCCCAACATCATCGAGAAAGCGTTTGCGCAATGATCTGAATTCTTCGAATCTGAAGGTATCGTGGTGATCGGAGCATTTTGAAGGAATTCAGAGCAATCCGCAATCAACGCACGACTATTTTTCCTATCTCTGTAAGGTATTAAATATTTCTTTTTGCCCACTTATGAAGTTCCTGCATGTGCCATCTGTTTGAATCAGTTTGCACGTATAGCAAAGTGATACGATTAAACAATCTAATTCTGTGAATGACAGGGATAGGATTGTGTCCGCTCTAGACTAACCGCACGCAAATGATTCTATCTCTGTGGTCACTGCTGAAATCGCTACTTATCTGGGGTCTATTGCATAAAAGTTTAGCAGCTAATAATTTTTAATAAATTTTGGACCGAAGCTCTGTTTTGCGAAATTATTGTGCTGCAACGACCTTTGTGCTACGTCGAGCAGGTGAAGCCTTGTGCTAAATATTTAACACAAAGCTGCACCCTGCTCGATTTGTAGCAACATGAAGCAAAGCAAGGTGACAGAAGATCATTTGATTTTCAGATTGATCAATTGATTTTCAACAAAGTTAGACGACAGATTGCAGTGTAATTGCTGATGCTTGGAAATGGACTTTTGACTATTTCGAACTGTACAGTAATAGAAGAATTGACCTCTATCGTGACCTGAAGGACAGTCTGAATCCGATGAACATACTTGATGATCAAGACTTCAAACTACGGTATCGCATCTCAAAGCATGCATGTGTTGAACTTCGGGAATGATCTCATCGACTCATACAATTACGAATCCACTAATTGACTTGTTCGTCATTTTGAACCTTTTCACAAGTGGATCAGGGTGGTTGGTGATCACCTTCGATTACATCGTGGAACAGTGTGCAAGATCATTAAATATCTCAGTAGAGATATAGCACAAATGAAGTCGGAGTTTATAAGGATGACATTTGGAAATGAGCGTTTTCTTGTGAATCATTTCAACAGCTTTCACGGATGTCTGGGATCATTGGAGCTATTGACTGCACACATATCCGCATTCAGTCCCCGGGTGGTAATCATGAGAGTGCGTTTGTTAACCGCAAAGGGTACTATTCCCTCAATGTACAAGTTGTAGCCGACACGAATTATGACATTCGAAATATCGTTGCTCGTTGGCCGGGAGCGGCACATGATTCTCGCATTTTTGAAGAGTCAAGGCTCAATCAAGATCTTGAGAATGGAACATTAACCGGGATACTTCTCGGTGATAGTGCGTATGCTGCGAAGTCATATATGCTGACTCCAGTGCGAAACCCATGTTCAGCTGCAGAAATTCGCTACAATAAATATCATTGCAGAGGTCGAAACGTGGTCGAAAGACTATTTGGAATATGGAAGCGATGCTTTTCTATTCTCGGCCCAAATAGCAGGATTCGCCTTCATATCAATGCAACAATGCCGGTGATAGTTGCATGTGCCGTGCTTCACAACTATCTGCGTCGAAATTCAAGCGATGCTCAAACTGAAGATTTCCCGGAAGATCCCTCTACTTTTGATACTGCACTACATGGAGTAGCAAGCTGCTCTGCGTTTCGGGAATCAGTGATCAATTCTATTTTCAATAGCTAATTGACATGCAGAAGCACAGGCCTACTCTATATGATTCTTCCTTCATGTGATCAGCGAGTTGTGAGATGCATCACTCATGCATGTATCTGCTAACCTGTGCTCTGCTTCTTCTTATTTGTTGATTTTGAATAGAAAATTAAAAGCATTTTGTTCCAGAAAATCTACTTTTATTCAAAATACTAAATTGAGGTACTTCTAACTTCAGTTTCCGGAATACATTCCGTAATTGTCCATTAAGACATCAGTGTCAACAGTCGATGTGTCACAGGGTTGTTTTCTTCTACTGCATCGTCATCAAACTCGTTTTGCAGCTCGTATGTCAGATTTGGGCAGGCATCTATCACCATTTTCGATAGTTGAGAGGGCTCCTTTGGAAGACGTCCGCCACCAGTTGCATACCGAGCCTTCTTATTTTCTCTGAAGTCTTTTCTCGCTTCAACTTTTAAGCGTAAGTGCAGATTTCTTAGTTTACTGACTGTCACTGATCATGTAGGAAACTTGAAGTTACATTTTGCTTGAATGTCTTCCCAGCATTTGCCTTTCTGAGCATTCACGATGGGATTATTTCTAGTGTTCTCAATAATCTCCCAGGACTGAGTCACAAGCTCAAGCAGATGAAACTTCTCAGCCTCGCTGTAGTTTTCGCTCTTGGACATGATGGACATGAAAATGAAAACAGACACGCTAGATAAACTACTGATAGCTATGTTGATATCGTATTTATTGGTGCGAACTAGGTCACAGCTGTCATTTATGAATGAAGCGAACAGAGACACACATGCACTTCGTCAAGTCACATGTGATGTTGGCGTCACAAATGACCTTGAAATAAATGGAAGCAAATCGACGCTCTGTTTTTCGTAGTCACTCTGTGCTACCTAAAACAGAGTGTGTTGCAACCCAATCTGGAACATGTGGTCCACGCAGCACAGACCTATTGACTAAAATTTAGACCGAAGCTCTGTTTTCCGTTGCAATCCATCCTAAGAGATTGTCTGTTGCATAAAGAATTTTATCAGCTGCTGAATTTAGCAGCTACTACGGATTCACTGATAAAATCTTAGGAGCTACTAAAATTTTATGAGCTTCTAAATTATCAGTTGCATAAAACTGTTCATTCAGTTTAGCAGCTACTAAGATATCGGATTTCACTGATAAATTCTATAAGTCAAGACACACTCTTTTTTTGCATTGCACGGTTATTCTCGTGACAGCTACTACGAAATGAACAACAACGACAGGAAAGAACGAGTTTTCAAAAGTCGAAGGCATTTTGATTGCAATGAGGATGATCACAAGGAAAAGTTTTGACTGAATAGTGTGATGATAGACTTCATTCTAGATAGAAATGGAGACAAACTGAAACATATAAGGCATCGAAATCACGCCCTTTCTCCCAGAGAACAAATTCTTATCTGGATTCTTAACGGATTCTACCACTTAACGGCTGACGCGCATGGAGTCCACAACAGCTCGGTCTGTCGATGTATTTATGATGTAGTACACACAATCAACGAAATGCTCTTTGAACAATTGGTTTGCTATCCAGCTGATTTGCAAAATTTATCAATTCAGTTTTTTGAAATCGCTTGTGATCAGCGTCTGTGGTGTGGTAGATGGTACCCATATAAAATATAGGCTCCAAGCAGAGACGAGAATCAATTTGTCAACCGGCATGGCGATCACTCCATCGACGCCGTCTTTGTCTGTGATCCAAAGTTGAAATTTGTATTTTGTAGCGCAAAATGTCCCGGAAGTGTACATGACTCGCGAGTATTCCGAAATACATCATTATTTTAACTATTTGAAACAAACTGGCGACCATTCCCAGCTGGTGCTATTATATTGGGTGATTCGACATATCCGTGCAATGACTGGCTGATTCCACCTATTCGAAATCCATCAGCCCAGGCCGAAATGGACTTCAACAATGCTCACAAGTCAACGAGATGCGTTGTTGAACGTGCATTTGGATTACTTAAGCAGTATTTCACTGTTCTTAAAGGTGTCTTCGTGTGAAATCCCCAGAATATGCTTGCGAATAAGTCAAGTGCTGTACAGCGCTGCACAATTTATGTATTGACTTTCATAGTATTCCATCGCCTGATATGATTCTGGAGCTTGAAAGTGGTCATATGTCCCTTCTTGTAATTCTTTCAAGAATATCAGCTTCTGTGCCTCAGTTAACATGTTGTCAAATGGCTAATCAGTTGATCACAATAATCAAGGTACCGGTTTGCAGTAGAAGCATGAAATTTCATGGTCAATAGGTGTTTGACGACAGCATTAGCAAGCCAATCGACTGCAGTCTAAGTAGGTCAACCTAATTATAGCACCTCATCCGACAGAGATTCCGCTTATCCGCTGATAAAAGTTTAGCAGCGGAGCGGATGAACTGATAAATAATAGTCGTTTATGCAACTGAATTTTAGTAGACTATTATTTATCAGTTCACAACTTCTAAACATCGGCTACTAGCTTCTGAACTTATTAGCTTCTAGACCCCTGAATTATGAATTGCTGTGTTATAAATGACGACGAGGCCTTCACGATCAAACTGTTTCAGTTGTGGTGAAATACATGCAAGACAATGAAAATAGCAGATGACATATCAATTCTCATTGCATGAAATGAAGAATCAGACGAACTTTCAGCAGTCTAGGCCTTCTGAAATTTGAACACGTGTAGAAGGCCAGATTCCCTCATTGAATACAACATAAATTTGCATTTGCAAAAATAATTAAGAATCTGCTAAAAATTTATGATAGGAAGCGTATATTTCATCATAATAGGAATCGAATCGTTAAATGTTCTGAATTTCTTAGCAGATCTCACCAACTCCTTCTGTACGATCAACCTAACTTTTGGCAGATTCAATGTCTAGAAGTCAAACTCTCAAATTTGCCCATTTTTGTATCAGCATCATCAGTATATATCATGAGTAGGCCCAATAAGTGGGATGCAAACAAAGGATTAAATAAATTTGTATTTTTAGAAATTTTCACTCCTTTTAAAAAACGAGACAGTTGCAAGATTTAAAAACTAATCGCCCAGTTGGTCTCAATTGTAGTGCTTCTTAGCTGAGTGGTTTTCGTGACTTCTGGGATTTCAGCAATAACAAAAGGTACATACTCAAGAGCTCTCACTTTGGGTGACATTCCTTCTGGCCTTCCTTCCACACACCTATTGTTGCAGTCAGAGCTAAAAACGAATCACCATTAGTGATCCATGACCTGTGTGACCCACCAAGCCTATGAACCGTGAATGTCATTGACCCGTGACCATTGAGTTGGAAGTGATAGAATACGGACTTTCCCTCAGATCGCGTCATATTCACGTTCTGTTTCGATTGATGGGCTAAGGCCAGAAGAGCGCGATGGAGGATTTGAGGCTGACAGCGAATAAAGAAAATAGTGCAAGCATCATATCATATGAAAGATGATAAAATAACATTGTTCTATAATGAAGGCGAATACAATTAACAATTTTGATCTCGTTTTTCAATTCGACTTCATTTCTGAGATTAATTTTCACCTACGACATAAAATCCGCTGTTGCAGCAATAAATTATTTATTTTTCTAGCAATATTAACTAAACTTCAAAGAAAGATTTAGATAACATTTTAATTGGGTACAGCGCAATATAAGTATACTGAATAAATAAATTAATTAAAGAAATTAAAATTGATTTATGTTTCGACACACAAATAATTTGTTTTTACTTTTCCAAACTTTATTTCGGCGAACCGCCCTACTCAATCTTCAATTTGTAAGACATGATGATCTCAACGTTTTGTGACTTGGAATCCAGTGTTTGTGCCATTAAACTGACAGTTTTACTTGTAATGCCTTTTATGAGTAGTGCTTAAAGTGCTATTCATGTGATAATTACTTAGACTCACACGCTTGGCGAGCGTTTTTTCCGTCTGACCGATCCATCTGAACCGACCAAGGTTTGAACCCAGGTCTCCAGACGCAGAGCGAACACTCTATCACAAGGACACTGCGCCGGTATACAATATTTCGCTTGCATTTAAACACTATTTTGATTTTTAGTTGTATAAAAGAATTTCGAGAATTTCTCTTCAGAATATCTGGTCACGGCTTGAATATGAGAAGTAGAATCCATTTTGTTAATGCTTTCAGAAACAATTTCATGACAACAACAGCGAATCAGACAAATTCAAATTCATGTCATAGTCCCATGTTGAAATGCAACGTTGGTTATTAGCTTATTAGACAACATTACGGAGTTCTGCGATTTTGAGAATAAAGGTGTTGATACTTCTTCTGATGAATTGCGCAAGAGAATGCTTTTATACTAGCAATTTGACATTCAACTTCACTATTCCCTGATGAATCAGCAAGATATGTCTCCAAGTCTGCAGATATAAAGATTTAGTCCGCTTTCTGACTTTTGTAATTGGAGAAAACACTTCGTTTTTCAACCCTTGGTGCGTTCGGGGTAAGCATGAGGGGGAAGACATGTCTTCAGTCGCTTTAAGTCTCAGTTTCGTATAGCCTCAAGTTTTTTGGGTTATGCAAACGATCACAAGGATATAAACGCGAGATTCTCTTCATTTGTACAGAAATCATCTATGGATAAATCTGCCAGTTGAAATAAATATGAATAGATATTGAGCCGATTCGTATCATACTCGTAATTAGCGTTGATCTGACGAGATGAAATGCTTCGCAAAAGATATGAATGCCGTCTGCACGGGTCGGAATTCAATTGGAGTAAGAAGTTGAAATGAAGAAGATATAAGAATAGTCTATCTCAATTCACAATCCTCTGCTAAATTTTCTAAATTCACGTCTTCACCACATAAAACATGTAAGAATCATGCTGTGATTTGGACAGTCTTTTTGTTTATCTGCAAGAATAGCATCGGTTGTCATGACGTTTTCATTATCTTTGACGGCAAATCGGGCAAGCCACCGGCTACGAGAAATATCACATTTCTGCTTTATATAGGAGATGTCTGCCTTCAAAGTTCAATCATGATCATAAAAATGATTGATCTCATTTTGCGTGATTAATTGAATGTTACGCAATTAAGTTACTTATTAATCACTACGTTATTAAGTGTACCAAACACGGAAGTACATGGATCTACATAAACAAATGGAAGTTTCCGATGCTTGAAGCATCGTAACTTGCAATACAACTGGAGAATCGTTGCTTTATTGAATGATGGGTGACAATCTACAAATTCAAAATAATAACAAGCTCGTGCGCGAACACAGGAAGAATACGTCAGTGGCTCACGCATTTAAGTTGATGATCATTTCAGCCACTCATTTAAGCACCGATCTGCGTCAATGTTCCTAGATCTTAAGAAGAATCAGATAACCGAAGTATGCAACATCTGGGATTTATTGCGATTTATTTTTTTCAAAATAATTTTCTACATAAAGAGAAATGATAGCAACCTTGAATATTTACAAAGTGTATCGTCAACTACTGGAAGCCGCCATCTTTTAGCTACTGCTGTTCTAGCCACAGAATTAGAATACAGGAATTGCTACGATCACAGAAATTGATTCCTCAAGCGTCTCACTTTGCTAGAAGTGCAAACTGATTCAAAACGATGGCACAAGCAGAAACTTACTAAATGGGCAAAATTCAATGGGTGAGTGATACTGTTAGAAATTTGTTAGATTTGTCAGCCTAAGGTCTGCTTTACACTAGCAGTTCATGTGTTGTGCAGCAGATGACGACGATGACCTCGTTATGGCATTTATCGCAATTTCTTCTGACACAGAACATGACGTCAGTGGTGCAGTGGCAGCTGAGGTGCAGTTCAGCGATTAGAACGAAGTGTATTTCTCTACAGCCTGTTGCAATGATGGTGTTATCTGATTGGTCAATTTTCTCAATTTTTGTTCCATGACACTCTTTTGCTGGACACTGCATCAACTGACTTGCTGTTCGCAATTTAAGTTAGGTGCTGCCACAGAATTAGATAGTTCAACCGTATCAGTTTGCTAGACGTGCAAACTGATTCAAAACGATGGCGCATGCAGGAACTTGATAAGTGGGCAAAAAGAAATGTTCAATGCCCTACAAACATAGGAAAAATAGTCGTGCGTGGCTTGCGGATTGCTGTGAAATCCTTCAAAATGCTCCGATCGTCAAGATTTCTTCAGATTCGAAGAATTTTGATCATTGCGCAAAAGTTTTCTCGATGATGTTGGTCCTTCCGATCATTATTAAAAAAGTTAGCAGGCGCACGAAAAAACGCTCACAAACTTCTCTGTAGAACTTGACATCAACTGTGTCTCTTGGCTGTGAAAGCCGGTTGATAGCAGTCACTGAAACATAACACGATTTGGCGTGTTTAATGTTGAGCTGGTTGGTCATTGTTCGATTGCTGTGGTATCATGTCAGGAGATTGTGCCATTTCCTTTACGTTACATGTTCCAATGCTTCCTTTCTAGTCAATTAGAACAAGAGTCGAGCTGTCCAATTCTGTGGGTCTAGCAGCGCATGTCTACGACGAGCTATTGCTTGCCATGTCCGTTCTATTCCAGTAATGGGCAAAAGACCGTTCCAGGACACCATAAAATTCAAAAAATAGTATCTTTAAAAACGACATAAATTCATGAATTTTGACCCTTTTTCAGGTTTTTAAGTCCTAAATTCATGAATTTAGACGTTTTTAAAGATACCGATTTTTCAAAAAATGGTACTTTTTAAATGGTCTAAATTCATGAATTTTGGTCATTTTTCAGGTTATGAAGACCTAAATTCATAAATTTAGGCGTTTTTAAAAATACCCAATTTTCAAATTTTTCAAAATCTCAAATTTGAGAATTACAATTTTCACCCTTAAAATCATGACCGTTCCAGGACACCGAAAAAATCATAAAAGTTAAGAATCTCAAATTTGAGAATTACAATTTTTACCTTGTAAATCATGACCGTTCCAGGACACCGAAAATCATAAAAGTTGAGAATTTCAAATTCATGAATTTTATCCATCTTTCAGGTTTTTAAAATATATCATGTGACTAATAATATTTGAAGGAATTGGCATATTCTTAGCAATAAGTTTAGGAGTATTTACAATTGTCATTTCATCTGGCGTTCTTACAATTCCTGTTGTTGCTACTGCTTTGCAGTCAGATGATCACTCAATTGTAGAGAACATCTGCTTCTCGCATTTATGAAGAAAAGGCATTTCAGAGCAAAGAGCTGTGACCCCCACTCAAACATTTGAAAGGAAACAATGTATTAAAGAACAAACAGCTGCTTCTGCTACTACTCTGTGAAACAATGAGATTTTAATTGTACGTTAGGCAAAATTGTTTTAATTCTTTCCAGTGCGTCAGCACACCCGTATGACGTTAAGACATCTGCCAGCTGTACTGTTTTCATTTATCTCTTTCGTCTGTCATTGTATCGTGTGCTGCGCTGTGATCAGTCATGACACAAGAAGTTATCGAAGAGCAGACAAACATTATTGCTACGTTTCCGGAGTTATTTGCAGAAATTTCAAAACGATATATTCCCAATGATAAGAAGGAAGAATACAACACTTTCATCATTGAACAAATGGAGAAATTTCCTATTATTTTTGACCCTACATTTTTTGATAAGGAAAGAAAACGGAGAAGAAAAGCAAAACGCTTACTCGTGAAAGAAAAGAAAGAAAGAGAAAGGGGCGGAAAGATTGACGACCTTCATCATCAATTATCGACGTCTTAATCTACCCGATATGAATTTGTGGATTCCTTAGAAGACTTTGTTGAGCCTTCAGGAGATACTGCTAAAGCCATTGCAAATTAAAATACTCTTTATGTGATGGAGAAGAAAAATAACGTTATTAACATACTGATGAAAATCTACCTGGGAAAACACGCGAATTATTTACTGGATCTGTGTGAAAAGGATAAGGCATACTTTCAACATTTATTGCAAACTAATAACATTTCTTATTCAAGGACTGAAATTGCATTTGCAATTGAATTAGGTAAGATGGCATCTATTTTTCCAAAGATTTGTAGACTAAATGTACCCTTACGTTTTTTGAAATCGAATTAATCATTATTAGAAGATTGTCTTCGGAAGTATGAAAGCTTTTGGAAAGAAGCTTAAAAGAACTTAAAAGTAGTAGTAGCTGATTTTATTTTATTTTACTGGAGAACGAAAATTCGTTGTCCACGCTGTGGACATGTTGTTAATGCAATTTGTAATATTATAGTTAATAACCGATTGTTTTAAGGAAGTTGAATAGTAGTAGCTGATTTGATTTGATTTGATTTTACTGGAGAACGAAAATTCGTTATCCACGCTGTAGACATGTTGTTAATGCAATTTGTAATATTATAGTTAATAACCGATTGTTTTAAGGAAGTTGAATAGTAGTAGCTGATTTGATTTTATTTTATTTTATTTTTCTACAACTCCTGGTAATATCTTCAACCATTTCTGATTTCCTCGCTCAGTAATTTTTTTGAAAATTTTATTTTTTAATGATCTATTGAATCTTTCTATCACTACGGCCTTCCCTTCATTTTCAGTTGAATAAACAGTTTCAAATAGTGGCTGAACGTTTCGGTTATAAAATTCCGCCCCTTTATCAACAAACAATTTCCTTGGCTTTCTATTACTTTCTTTAAAGATTTCTTCAGACGCATATTTAACTGACAGACCACTTTTATTTTTTAAAGGCTTTACCCAAGCGTTTCCTGTATATAAATCTATAACGGTCAATGCGTACTTAAACCCTCCTTCATTCGGCATATGAATAAGATCAGCACTCCAAATATCATCTTTATTAAATACTTTTACTTTCAATAAATATTTAGGCTTTCTATATTCTTTATGAATTTCAGACGCGTAGGTTCGAGCGTTGCTCTCAGACAGCTTTGCTGTCGTTTCATTTAAACCCTGACCGAATAATATTTTAGCTTGTAAAGCTTTCTTAACAAACATTCTTTCAATTTTTTCTCTAAATGTAGGATTTTGAATACTATCTAATTCTTGAATCATCTTCTTATCAGCTGCATGTCGAGAACTTAGATCATGATTTCGATAAGCTAAATCATGCCTGTAAGCTGCGGCATCTACTCTATTTATTGGTTCTTCACCTGGTTTCGGATTATTATTCTCATCTAGTCTTATATCTAATCGAGTTCCTGGACCAGTATATGAATGACCAGGAAGATGTTTTTCTTTCGAATATTTACTCCAAATAAATCCAGGAAAGTTTTCTAATGTTTTTTGTATGGCGTTACTTTCATAAATTTTACAATTTGAGGTTTTATTTTTGTTTAATAGAAAATTTAATAAATCTAAATTAGAAATTTTTAATTTAATTAAATTTTCGGAATTTTTAGAATTCATTTTAAAAGATAAAATTAATGTTTTACCTTATGGACCAAAGGTCCTGAGGTCATTACCGAATCATACTAGGACTTAGATATATTCCAGAACCATCTTTTGTTTCTTTAATTTCAATTAAATCATCAACATTGTGGAGAATATTTTTAAGAACTCGTTTCCCTTCATCAACCAAATTTAATTTACTAATGAAATTATCTACTACTCCTTCACCCCTCGCAACTTTTTCTAACTCTCTATTATGACGTTTTTGTTCTTCTAATGCTGCTTTCTCTGATTTATTTTTATTTACTGCTTGGACAATACCAGCTGTCCCACCTGCAACACTTCCTGCTGCTGCTATGCCTCCTATTATTAGAGGAATTAATGGGAGAATCCCGCCATTCTTTTCTTCTTGTAATTGAATATTCTCTATCATTGGTTTACTTATGTAATACTTTTTTTTATTAATAGTAATAGTTTTAGGTGTATTTTTGTCAACAATATTACGTAATTTTAATTCAACAGTTTTATTATTATTACTTTTCGCTTGCGACATTTTTAATAAAAAAATTTTAAGTTATCAAAAATTTTAATCTATTCTAGTTATGAATAAATTTTAATCTAAGAATTTTTTTAATCTATTCTAGTTATGAAAAATTTTAAGTTAAGAATTTTTAATCTATTCTAGTTACAAAAAAATTTTATTACTAATTACTAAAAAAATTTAATCTAAGGATTTAATTAACTTATCGGAGCGAAGCTCCTCGAGGCTTCAGCCGATCCTACCCATCTTTCCATTAAGAATTTCAATAGAATATTTTACATCTTCTAGCAATAAACCATAAGCCATCAATGAAGTTGTGGAATCTTTCTTTTCAATATTAATTGTTACATCACAACCATTTTTAATAGTATCTTCTGATTGTGCACTTAAATCGAAACAGAAAACAGGATATAAATGTCTCCAATCTCCAGGAGTTAATTGTGGTTCAACTCCAAATTCTATACAACGATTTCTATAAGAATCATATCCTTCCATAAATTGATTATTGGTATCATCGAATCTTAATGGATCAATTGGATATCGGGTTTGATTTAATGAAACTTGTAAACTTCGAATTGTATTAATATGGAAGAGATTATTGTTCTGATCAAAACTTGGAGAATTATTTCTTTGAAAAGTTAGTAATAAATATCTTGGTGTATTCGCAGTTCTAGTAAAATGCCAGTTAAATCTTTGTTCGGAAAAAGTTACTGAACTAGCAGTACGCTTTAGAAAATTTACTGGAATTGGTTTGTTTGTATTTAATCTTTTTGCAATAGCTGATTCAACCTCTAAACTAGGAGTAATATGTTTTATCCACCATTCAAGTCTATCAATTTTTAAATATGCTTTTTTTCCAGTCTTAAAAAAAAGATTAATTCATTATTTGCTGTACGATGAATTATCAATTTAAATTTTAATTGATATGATATTTTATCATAATCTAAATATCCGAATAATGGAGACAATGACCAATTTACTGTCTGTTTACTTTTCTTGTTAAATTCACGTCTTTCTTTATGTGCATCATTATTTGTTTTATTTAAATGTTTTGCAATATTTTCTACATCTTTCGCAATTCCTGCGGCATCTGTTCCAGCGTGAGTTAAATCATCAACAATTATACCATCATTCGTATCAGGAAACGAACCTTCCATTTCATACTTTTTATTATTTTCACCAATTGTTACAAATCTAAGCATTGTATCAATTACACCTGGAGAATCACTTATTGTTTCTATATTTTGAGTTGCAACATCTAAACGCATTTGTGTAAATAATCTTGGAAAAAATTATTCTCTAGTGCAATATTATCGGTATCTGGTAATGGTGTTGTAAAATTGGCATCACTATATAAAGAATATTCACAGTGTAAAAATGAATCAGGTAAATATAAATAACTCTGCTGATTATCAACTTCAAAAATTAAATCACCTCCAGTATTCACTCTACTGGAAGATCCGGGATTCATAGCAATTCTTATATAGTCATTCTTTTTTTGATTATAACTAACACCTGGTGGTTTATCTAATTCAAATTTATTTTCAATTAGCAAAGACATTTTTATAAAAAATAATTTGACTTTTTGTTTTTTCTCACACACAGAAAAAATTTACTAAAAAAATTTTGCTAAAATAATTTTACTAAAATATAATTTTAGAATTTTGCTAGACCAGCTCCGCTGATAACACCATTACCTCTTATTTCTTCAATTGAACGTTTTATGGCTACGCCTGATTTCTTCTTATGTTTACTATCAGACGGAGCTCCGCTCCTCAAGGTTTCCCCCACAGCTATGTTAGCAATTTTGTTTTTTGTTTCCTCTGAAAGTTTTTTTAAATTTTTTAGCTCTTCAGAATCATTCCTAAGTTTACGAATAGCTTCTAGTTGTTTTAATTCGTTTTGAGACTTAACAGCATTTGATATTACACTAGCTGTACTACCTATAGCAGCTGCTCTTTTGCAGCAGATGTAATCAAATCTTTATTATTTTTAATTAAGATAACGATACTTCCAATACCAGAAAAGATGCCAGCTCCTTCCGTGTGAACTATTTCTCTATTATCATAATGATAAACAGGATTCATACGTGGTTCATGAGCAATTCTTTGATTTGAAGTCAAATTTTTAAGATTGTGTTTATAAATTATAGGCATTTTTTAGGAATGAATTTGACTTTTGGGAAAAATATTTACGTTAATATTTACGTTTATGATTGGTTAAGTAACCTGAGGACCTTTGGTCCGATCGGCTAAAGCCTCGAGGAGCTTCGCTCCGATCAAGATTTACGTTTGTGAATGTCCAACAACTTCGAGATAACTTTATTAATTGTCTGTTGCACTTTATCTATTGCGTCAAGTAGCGTGTGATGTACTTTAATTTCTTTTCTATTAACTTGCATTTTCTCCTGATTCATCTTCAACGCCGCTTTAAGAGCATTTAACTTAATTTTAGAAGCATCTAATTGTCTTTTAACAGAATCTAACTGTTCTTTATTTTCTTTAGAGTTTTCTTGTAAATTTTTCTTTAATTCATTTTCTAAATTGATTTTAAGAGTTTTCATTTTATCAACTTTTTGATTAAGTGAGTTTACTTCATTTATTATTCTATTCATCTTTTTCATTTGTTGAGTAATTTAAGAACTTAATTCATCAACACTTTTTTGGAATGTAGTTTGTAACTGCTTTAAATTTTTTTTAATTCTTTCAGGTAGTTTTTCTATTTCATCTTCTAATTGTTCTTTCAATAGTTGTATCTGATGTTTATTTTTAATGACTGCAGATTTTAACTTTATAGAAAGTAATATTAAAATTTGTGATTGTTCAGAAATCTTTTTAAAAAGTTTTGCTATATCTGCTTCTAGCTCTCTATCCTTTTTATCAAGTTTTAATAATTTTTCGTTTAATGATTTGTCATTAAGTTTAAGCAACTTTAATTCATTCATCAGTGGAACCAAAACATCGTTTATATATTTTTCTTTTAAGTCATTGATTTGTGTATCAACATATTGTTTATTTGTTAACTCTGTATTTTGTTGCGGAAGAATAGAAAGATGCAATGGACCAGATAAAACGTCTCCAGTTTTCATGATATAATTTTCTATCTCTATTTCTAATTCACGATTATTCGGGATATATGCACCTCCACCAACATTTGGTAACATCATTTTTAAAACAATAAAAAAGTAATTTTTTTCTAATAAAAATAAAAAAATAGAATTTTTTCTAATAAAAATAAAAAAATAAAATTTTTTCCAATAAAAAAAATGGATAAAGCAAATTCAAAAAAATTATATTCGTCCGCATCATCCTGTTCTTCTTATTCGACGAGATCAACGGGATTTGAAAATAAATGTTTTGATAATAATAATAATAATCCATGTATAGATGTAAATCTTTTGTTTGAATTACAAGCTGAAATATTTAGAGAACAGACTAAAGGTTTACCTTCTATAGAAACTAATTATTGTATTTTTCCAGGTGATCCATTTATTAAATTTATGGAGATTGTAAGTAAATATAATGATGTAGCTTATGTTGAATTAAATAAAGAAAATATGGTTATAATAGGTCATAATAATGTTTATGGTTTTATTAGAGCAGTGTTACCAATTAGTAAAACTGATTGGTTAGAAACTAAAATTATTAATTATATCAATATTAAAGAATTAGTTAAAAAATTAAAATCTTTTTCCAAAGAAAAAATAAGATTATTTGTTGATGAACAAAATCAATATAATATTCATATAGAGAGTAAAAAACATAATGAAGAATTATTATGTCAAGTATATTATAGAGACACAATTTATAAACAAGAAACATTAGAAATGCCCCAAAGATATGATGATGATACTTATATAGGATTATATTCAAACTTAAATATTAATTTGTTAAAATCTTATATAAATGGTTTAGCTCAACAGGAAAAAATTTATATGTGGACAACACCTTATACTATTAACAATGACCAAAATCATAATCATAATAAACGAACCGAAGGTTCTAGGGCTTTGCCCGATCTTAAAGAATCTTATGATAATAATAATAATGATGATTCCGAAACATCTGAAAAAGGTGTAAATGGTAAAAAAGATTATAAAAATATTAGTAATTATAAAAATTTAAGTGAAGAAAAATTTATATCTCATACTGATGTACATGATATTAATACTACATATAATCAAAATTTATCTAAATTTCATTTTCTTACAATTGAAAATAATAATGATGGTATAGTTGAAGATACTGTTAGACAACAGTGTGTCGGGTCTACAAAATTTAAATTAGGATTTACATCTAATCAATTTAAAATTTTATCATCTTTAATAAAAACTAAAAGTGATTCAGATTATGGTGGTGTTATTAAATTTTCCAAAAGAGATCAAAGACCAATATTTTTCTCTATTATATTATTATCAAATAATAAATATAATTTAGAATTAGATATTCCCATCAGAGAATGGTATCCTATCAGGGAATGGCATCCTATACCAAAAAATGTAATTTATGATGTTGAAGAATTAATTTATGATGATGATGAAGAATCAATTGATGATGATGATGAAGAATCAATAGTTAGTGAAAATAAATTTAAATTATCTTTTGATAAAACGTTATATGATAAAACTTAATCTGATAAAACTTAATATGATAAAGAAAATAAAATAACTTAAGAGCGTGAAATGTATAATAATATATGATATTAGAATGTTTATATCTAAAATTAAAACACAAATTTTTTCTTTAAAAAATAAAAAAAATGGAAAATACCAAGTATTATTGTAACTTATGTAAAAAAAGTTGCAAACAAAAAGAAGTTATCAATCTCATTTAAATAGTAAATTGCATTTACAAAATGTAGATCGAGTTGATGAAGGAAATATATTAAAATTAAATAATTATATAAACTATCTAGAAACATTGCCTACTGATATAAAAGTTAAAAAAATTTTTGATGATTATTCACATTCGGAATATAAAAAAGTTTTTAATAGTGAAGATGAGACCATACAAACCGAAGGTTCTAGGGCTTGGCCCGTACCAGATGGAAGATATTTATTTAGCGATACTGATGAATTTAACGAAATAGATGAATTTGATGAAGCCGTAACAGATATAAAATATTTATTTAATGAATCGGTTGAACATAATGAAACCGATAAAACTTTTTCTGATATTCTATCCAACTTTTATAATATATTTAAGAAATCTTTCAATTGTTATATGAATGTAGAAGTACTTTATACAAAAAATGGACCTGATGGAATTCCTGAAGAAATAATACAAGGACATTTTACAAATTCACAAGAAATTCATAATGTAAATGATATACAACCCATATTTGAATCGATGATACTTAAATTAGAAAATTGTATAATTGAAGCCCAGTTACGTGAATCTGGTTGGAGATTTGTTAAAATACTATCTAAGAAAATAGTAATTGATAAATATAAAAATAATACTTGGTGGTAGTTATGTTCCTTTACCTTTCAGTTCACCACAAATAATTAACATAAAAAATGAATATGATTATTGTTTTTTGTGGAGTATTATACCACATTTACATCGTGCAGAATATCACAAAGAGAGAATAAGTCATTATAATAAAGAAGAATATATAAAGGAATTTGATCTTTCGGATGGTTTAGATGAATTTCCATATGATTATAATAGGTTAATAAAGTTTCATAAAAAGAATAAAAATTTAATAGAAATAAATGTTTTTGAATTAAATGTGAATTATGTTTCTATTGGTAAAATTACTCCACTTTACTCAGATTCAAAAAAATTTTATTTGAATAATAAAAATTTATGTCAATCAGAAATAGTATACAATAAAAGAGGAAATTACATGCATCATAATATTTTTTACCAAGGAAATATAATATGTACTGAAAAATTTGAAATTGTTAAAACACTATCACCAATAATGATTAATCATAATAATTATAAAGGACATAATCATAATTATGATTATGATACCGATTATTTATCTTTATCTTTAGAATATCAACAAAAATTACAAAATTCAAATGAAAGTTTACAAAAATGTAAAACAGATTATCAGCAACAAACAAAAATATTAGTAGAAGAATATGGCCATAAATATCAAAATAAGATAGAAACTATTCAAAAATTAAATGAAGACAATAATGAAGACAATAAAGAATTAAATAATGAAGAAAATGAAATCAATCAAAAAATAAATGAATGTTTAAAAAAATGTCGACATCAATATGAAGAACAATATGATAAGGAATATAAACAGCAGCTAAAAATATTAAATCAAAATTTTCATCGAAATACATTTAATCTTACAAAAGAAATTGATGAAACACATGAAATATATAAAGATAAATTTGAAAAATTAGAACAGACAAAACAACCAGCACAAGCGAATATATTATATTATCAGGGTCATTTTATATTGTGTAAAGATGTTTCTATATTTACAAAAACTTTAGATAATACAAATTTTCCTTGTCTCCAATGTATGACGAGCTTTAGAACTAAAGAAGAAATGAATAGATATTTGGAGAATTGTCAACAAAATGAAGCAGTTGAAAATTCTTTTCCTAAAGATGATTATTTAATATATAATAGACATTATTTGAAAAATAAAGTACCCTTTACTATTTATTGTGATTTTGAAGCATATAATGTTAATATCACACAAATCAAACCGAAGGTTCTAGGGCTTCGCCCGATTCTGAAAATGATAATTCTGAAAATGATAATTCTGAACAAAGTAAAGAAAAATATTTATTTGAACAAAAACCATTATGTTGGGGAATGTACATTCATTCAAATTATCCTGAATTATTTAAATCAGAATATTTTCAATACTATGGTGAAGATAGTTCAGAAATGTTTACAAAGAAAGTAGAAGAATTACAAAATTATTTTTCACAATTGCTTGAAACAAATATACCAATGCTTCCATTAACAGAAAAAGAAAAATTAAATTTTATTAATGAAACAAAATTGTTATTACTGTGTACTGTGGAAAAGAATTTACAAAAAATTATAAAAATGGCAGAGGTAGATATCTTGACAAAGTAAAAGATCATGATCATCTAAATGGATTATATAGAGGTGCAGCACATAATTCTTGTAATCTTAATGCTAATAAATTTAAATATAACTTTGTTCCTTTTTATTTCAACAATGGTTCTAAATATGATTTCCATTTAATAATAAAGATCTATTCTCATCTGAAAAATTACAACAACTAAGAACAAACGTACTATGTAAAACAGAAGAAAAATATTTTTCAATGCAATTTGGTTGTATTAGAATATTAGATACATTTAGATTTTTTGATCCTTATTCATTAAAGTTCATGGGAAAAACTTTGAAACCTGAACAATGTGAAATATTAAATAAATATAATTTAAAACCTTTGAAAGGAATATTTCCGTATGAGTACATAACTGGAGATTTTAATTCTGTGAATAAAATTATGGAAGAAAAACAACTTCCTCCAATAAATAAATTTAAATCAACATTAAAACATATCTGAAGAAGATTATGCAGAAGCTGAAAAAAATTGGAGAGAGTTAAATTGTAAAACAATGTATGATTATACAATGAAATATCTTCAGATAGATGTGTTAATCCTTGCTGATCTTTTTGAAAACTTTCGTGACATGTGTTTAGAATATTACGGAATAGATCCATGTTATTGTTATTCTACACCAGGTTTAACATGGTTAGCAGGATTAAAACATACTGGTGTTAAACTTAAACATTATAAAGAAAATATATATGATAAATTATTATTTTTTGAATCTGGAATTAGAGGTGGAGTTTCATCAGTTTTAGGTAATCGTTATGTACAGTGTTACAATAAAAAAGTAAATCCTGATGATTATGGAAAAATGAAACCTTTATCTCCAGAAGAAAGCGATCAGTTTATAAAATTGTTTAATCAAAATATAGAAGGACTTATATCAAATGAAGAGAGTCAAGCAGTAGTTGATGAAATCATGAGAGAAAACTATTTGTTATATTATGATTTTAATAGCTTATATTCTTCTTACATGATACAAGAATTACCAACAGGTGAAATGTCATGGTGTAATATTCTTGATTATCAAAAAACATATGATGGAAATTATAATCATGGTTATATATATGAAGTTGATTTAGTATATCCTGATGAAATAAAAGATAAAACAAAATATTTTCCTTTCTGTCCCGAAAACAAAATTCCCAATATAGAAGATTTTTCAGATTATCAAAAATCTATAATTCCTAAGAAATACAGACCAACAAAAAAACTTATGTTAACACAAAGTAATAAAGGAAAGTATGTTGTTGAAGGAAGAATGCTAGATTGGTATTTAGAACATGGAATGATTCTCACCAAAATACATCGAAAACTATTTTATCAAAAATCTAAATGGTTAAAAAATTATATAGAGTTCAATATTGAAAAACGTAAAATAGCTAAAAGAAATAAAGATGATTTTGGAAACGTGTTCTTCAAATTAATGAATAATGCATTTTATGGTAAGACTTTAGAAAATGTGCGTAATAGACAAAATATTGAAATAGTTTATGATAAAGATAGGTTTCAAAATTTAACAAGGAAACCTACATATAAAAGAGCTACTAGATTCAGTAATGAACTATGTGCTGTACATTTACGTCGAATCAGCGTAAAACATGATTAGTTTAATTTTATTGGATTCACTATATTAGAATTAGCTAAACTATTTATGTATAAATTTATATATGATTATTTAGCACCTGCTTATGGCAAAAACTATAAATTACACTGTACAGACACCGATTCTGTTTTCTTAGAATTAACAATACCGTATAATTCTTCACTTGATGAAGAAATTAATAAAATAAAAGATATCATTCATCCTTCAGAATTATGTAAAGTAAAAGATGAACTAGAAGGAAATGAAGATTTCATAACAGAAGCTATATTTTTAAAATCTAAATGTTACTGTTATAACACAACTAATAATATTAAAACACATAAAACATTAAAAGGAATTTCAAAGGCATCAGTGGATAATCAAATAACATTTCAAGATTATAAAAATGCATTATTTAATAATGAAATAAAAACAGCATGTAATTATAGACTTAATTCAAAGAAACATAAAATGTATTTAAAAGAAGAACATAAATTAGCATTAGATCCATTTGATGATAAAAGAAAAATTTTACCTGATGGAATAACTACTGAACCTTTTTAATTTTCTAATTTCTAAGATAGACAAATTTGATATATATATAAAATAAAAAAAATATCATAACACTATATTTGTATATTTTTATCACTCCGCGAAAATATTTTCTATAACTCTATCATGAATTTTTTATCAATATTAATTGTGATAAATCCATAATCTTTTGACCAAGCATTGTTACACGATTGTTTAAATTCATCTTTATTTCTTACGCATAAATCTCTTAACAAATCACTTAAGTTTCTTGCATTTATTTCAAATAGTATAAATATATTTGCATTCTTTCTAATAACACTTCCGTCTAATGAATACATACTTTGTGTTAAATAAAAAACACTACAGTTATTATGTCTACCTCTTGTGAAATAAATTCTCTGAACTGACTGATTTCTATCATTAACACAATCATCAAAAATTACACAATGTTTCATTGTTTTATCTAGTTTACTAGGATCTTGCATATTACCACTATCATCTATTAATTGTGTCTTTATATGCATATTTTTATTGGTTTCAACTAACTGTTTATTTTTTGCTGCTTCTTCACACCACGAACTTATTTCTTCTTCATCTTCAGATTTTTCATATTCTTTGAATAATGAAGCAATTGCTGTTTTTTTAAGATTATTTTCAAATCCATATTTTAAAAATTGATAGACGGGTTGTTCTGCTGTTGTTGTATAAATTATAAGATTGTTATAATCCAAAAAATTTGGAGTCGTTAAAATTTTAAACAATAGATACGTTTTACCACAACCTGATCTTCCGCAAATAACTGACAAAACTTTATTAGATAAATTTGGATGATGATTAAATTTGAGTTTTTTTTATTTAATGGAGTTAGTTCACTCATTTTTAATAAAAAAATTATTTTTAATTTTTTAATTTTTTGTTTCTAAAGAAGAAGAATAAGAATAATAATAAGAAGAAGAAGAAAATTAAACTTCTCTAGCTTCGCGTGGGAGTTTATACCTCTCGAACGTGAGTTTTTACCTCCCGAACCAAAAGATCTATCATAATCTCTTCACCTCCAAAATTTATTTCTTGTCCTTTTTCATCAGTGATTCTAATGTTAATGTTGTTAATAGTTTTTCTTGTAATAGGGAAATATATTAATGTTTGTGGAATTACATTTAGTCTATAACCAATGGGTACAGTAAAAGCTGGAAAACTGAATATTAAATTTGACAATTTACCATTTATATATCCTCCTTCAATAATGTCACAATGTACAACAATTGAATTTATTTCAGTTATTTTAGGATTCTTCTCACCTAAATGATAACCTTGACTATAGGTTTGTTTATTAAATCCCAATAGTTTTGACAATGATCTATCATGATTAAAATCAACTTGATGATTTTCGTCTAAAGTAAGAGAAAATTTATTTACTGCTGGTTCAACTGCGAAATGTAATTGTTTCTTATCTTTAAATGGTATACCTAAATGTCTCTTAATTTCATTTTATATTGATTCTACTTCGTAAGAACCAGGAAGAAAAGTTAGTACTTTCCACGTTTTGCCTTCATCAGTAGAATATCTAAATTGATCATTCACATCTTTGATAACGTTTTGAATAGTGTAAATGTGGAGAAACTAGTCAATGCAATTTGATAATTTTTATTTTGTTCCAAATGTAGAATGGGTTCTAAATTACAAGTGTGTGATGAAGTAGTTGTTATAATTTTTAACGTCGTACTAAATTTTGATGAACCCAAAATCTCTGTCAAATTTTCTAAATGATTATTAATTTTGTCGAAATCTACTGATGATAATTCTCTCGAAGACATTTTTTAACTAAAAAATTTAAATAAATATTATAGATAAAAATCGTAGATAAAAATCATAGATAAAAATCATAAATAAAAATCATAGATAAAAATTAGAAACAACATATTTCAGCTACGGGCGAAGCCCTAGAACATTCGGTTCGTTATACTTTTATAATCCTCTTCATTTAGAATCTTCTTTTCTAACAGTCTTTTCAATATAGCATGAATTTCATTGAAACTAGAATTATGTCTTTCTTTTATTGCAGATATTAAAATATTTAATCTATTTAGTAATTCTTGTGGATCATCTGGTAAAAATACAGTTGTTTCTGTTTTAAAACCTTTTCCTACTTTAACTCCCGTTGATAATAAATTTTCTAATTGTTTATAACGTCTAAGAGATTTTACTGCTTTAACTCTATCTAACATAGCTTTATATTTTATGAGATCTTCTACAGCATATTTTTTTAAATCTGCTCCTCTTAAAAGATCAACAAAATTTCTATCTAAATTAAAAGGAGATTTATCTGGTGAAAAAATTAAACCTCGAAAAGGTCGTGGAAATATTTCTTTTTGACCGAGATAAAATCAAGGTATTGTTTTTCCATCTATAAATGAAATAGAATGTTCAAATTGCACAGATTTTGGTAATTTCTTATTAATGTTTGATTCTAGTAATCCATAGTCATCTAATATAGTTTTGTGCTCTGGATCTGTTATATCAATTTGTTTATCATTATTTGTAAGTTCTTTTTCAAGAGTTTTAAATGGTTTCATAGTTTTTTCAAAATCAGTTTTTACTTGCTCGATTTGCTGCATTTTTTCAAACATATCAGATTGAATACCAGCTTTTATCATTCTATGTTGAAGATGATTTTCTTTCATAATATTTCTTTGTTTTATTAACTCTTCTAATTGTTTTATTCTTTTAAAATTATCAGCTCTAATTTTATCCATTTTTAAAATATAATATTTGAATTTTGTGGTGACATTGGAATACAGCAAAAACATTTTACTGAACAAATTATTTTTTTATTGCTTTGTTGTCTGACATCTTTTCGTTTAAAGTTTTCTCGTTTTAAGTTTTGTTTAATAAAGTTTTGCTTAAATTTTCGCTTAAAGTTTTTAGGTCTTCTAAAAAAATTTTGTCATTTTCTTCATTAGAAATTTTACCATCACTAAAAGTTTTATCATCCTGTCTATTCTTATCATCAACTTTTTCGGACTTTAAATGAAATGGCGTTTTATTAGCTTCATTAGCTATTTGATCAAATTTTTCAATCTCATCTAACGTAATAACATTATCATCACATACTCTTTGAAAGTAGTAATGTAGTTTATCATAGACTTCTTTAATATGTAAATGCTTAGTTTTTAATGACTTTCGTTTCTTAGTTATTAAAGATTTATCTAACATTGTAACAAGTGAAGTTGCAAAAACACCCGTACCTGTTAAAGCTGTAGCAACTACTGGAATTACTAAAACACCTGAAGATATAACAATTGTTAAAGCACCTAAACGTATTATTAAGAATATGCCAATTCCTTGTGTTACATTCTTAACTTTAGTCCATCTCTTTCTTAATTTTTTATAATGCTCTAATCTTAATAATAATTGAGATTCCTTATCTTTCATATAGCGTACGCTATCTTTGTGTTTTTCTTTATTCAATTCACTTATTTTTAACTGTGATAACGAAGGATATATTCTTGCGGTTTCTTCCACTTTTGTTTCATTCACTTTTGTTTCTTCCATTTTTAAAGAAATATTGTTAGTCACATGATATATTTTAAAAACCTGAAAGATGGATAAAATTCATGAATTTGAAATTCTCAACTTTTATGATTTTTTCGGTGTCCTGGAACGGTCATGATTTTAAGGGTGAAAATTGTAATTCTCAAATTTGAGATTTTGAAAAATTTGAAAATTTGGTATTTTTAAAAACACCTAAATTTATGAATTTAGGTCTTCATAACCTGAAAAATGACCAAAATTCATGAATTTAGACCATTTAAAAAGTACCATTTTTTGAAAAATCGGTATCTTTAAAAACGTCTAAATTCATGAATTTAGGACTTAAAAACCTGAAAAAGGGTCAAAATTCATGAATTTATGTCGTTTTTAAAGATACTATTTTTTGAATTTTATGGTGTCCTGGAACGGTCTTTTGCCCATTACTTATTCCTTCATTATTATTGCAGAATGTAGGATTTCTATGGTACTAAAGATCGTGTTGGTTGAGGTATCGCATTGAGGCTGTAGCTGGCGCATTGTCCTGCACATCATTTTGTGAACCCACTCTTTGCATTACAGCGAGTTTGCTCACATCTACTCCTGAAGATCTCACAGATCTCACTCGGCAGCTTCCACGTCAATATCAACGTCAATCACCATGACTTTGGTATATATTTTGAGCCCCTATGAAAGAAGACATTTTTAAGCGTTGAAGCCGGTGTAGACAAGGATTTATAGCGAACTTATAATAATGACACTAATAATTCTTGTCAGAAAAGCTGTTCAGATAAAATCTCATCCAATTTCATAAAAATATTTGCTATTTCTGTTATTACGCTGCATGAAGTACTGTGTGGTCTACGGAGTCGAAGCGAGCGACAGTAGATGAACGTCATTATTGAAAGAGTTTGCGCCGAAGCTATGAAGAAGTTTTATGAAATTCTTAGCAAAGCCAAGTTGACCCCGTTGTGGATTAACTTAAATTAAGAAGGGTAATGCAAATTCATCACTTTTGATTAGTGATGATCAATAGAAATGATACCAATAGAAA
This sequence comes from Prostheceraeus crozeri, assembly GCA_907163375.1. NCBI lineage: Eukaryota > Metazoa > Platyhelminthes > Polycladida > Euryleptidae > Prostheceraeus > Prostheceraeus crozeri. The sequence goes on along the minus strand of CAJQUW010004726.1, from coordinate 47,887 downwards.
TTATCCTTTACAGCAATTTGATGTGAATGAAGTAATTAACGTTAAATAAAATAGCGGTGCAACCGACGACCACCCTGCTTATCTAAACCAGTTGCATTTCCGAAAACAAAGGTCGATGAAGGCTTTGCCGACTCCGATCCAAGCTGATGTCGCTTGTATAGTCGTTCTTTAACCCAATATCCATTCCAGGGTCTTTGTCTTTGTTTCTACATGACACTTTAAAAATTGTCACAATAGTTCGTAATAATTCAAAATAGTATAAAAAATGCAAATAAATATATTGAGAGGTTTCAAAATTTTTCGAGGATGAAGCATATAACGATATTTCTCTATTTCTGTTGCAGATTGCATCGAGTGTTTTCTTCACAGTGCTTTATTTGCAGATAAATGCGAGAATACGAAACACGCAATTCATTGTGGAATGACTTGCGGATTCCCTACACCAAGTGTCACTGAAATATTTCTTTGTTATGAGGCGTGTGGTGGCTGCGGAAAAGCTGTTAGTAAGTAGCATAAAATGCAATTTTGAATTTCTTTCTGTGAATGCTGCAAAACCAGTGGTTTGGAGACAAGCTTAAATTGTAATAAATATGTTAATCTTATAAGATGATATTTGCCGATGAGTGCAATAAGGCATCTGCTATATTGAGTGATGAATTGTAAGGATGAAAGTAATAGTCGCATTCATTTTTTACAAACGTTTTTTGTTAAAGACACAACTGAAGCCTTGTGACACAAAGATTGAGGGCTGGCGAAACATTTTTTGTCTATAAACATGTCACTAAAAAGTTTGTGAAAAATGAAATGTTTTTTCAGCTTTAAAATCACAAAGGGACCAAATTTCTTCAAAAGTAACGAATTCACATGCTGTATTGAGATATTTTCGACGTAGCACTTGTTTCCGGGCTTTCCTATTACCCTATCAATTTCACTGTGATTCATGCTACTCATTGCACTTGTTCGACATTAGCTATTTCAAAAAAGTGCTCAAGTAAGAAAAATTGTCTATCGTCTATGCACGTGAAATAAGCCAAACTATCGCCTACACTGTGCGACACCAAAGTTTCATCAGAAAGCGATGCACAAAGCGAGAATAACAATAAACGAGTCATTGAAAGCCAATCGCTTTCGTAGCGTGTGAACGCGAACAGCAGTGTTTTCGTGCATTTTGTATTTCTCGTTTTCCATATCGGTTTCACACTCTACAGTTTACAGTGTAGTCTAGCAGAGTTAGACGCTTCTTCAGATAGATGGAGCCTAAAAACGACACCTTTCCATTCAGCTATCATAATAATAATTTTGGCCATCCAAGTTCCGACGAACTTCCCACCCAAGTTTGAACGACACAAGTTTGCAACAGAGTTATCATTTGCTTGAATAAATTTGAGACTATAGACAAAACTTCATACGATCCACTATAAATAGCGCTGCAATAGCTACAAATAGACATGAGGCTATCCACTCGCAACAGTTGGTAGCAATATTTCATGTAGGGCCCATGGTGTTAAATTTAGGATTGATATATGGATTTTAAATATTTTAGTAAAATCTATTAGGGCCTATCTAGTTAAATTAGGCACCCATGAAGGGGCATGACCTTTTGGATTTTCAAAATGCAAGTTTACAGGGTAGTATGAGATCGTGGATCCTTTGTTTTACGTTATCTAATAACACACGAAAACACCCATGTGTGGCAAACTCCCATGGAGACACTAAGACTGTGTGTGCATGTGGGACTACCATGCTGATCAGACGTTTGACACAGTTGTGATTTTTGTAATTTGGCTTGTTGGGAACTAAACACTTTGGTTGGGAAGAACATGTGGCTATATGAGTGTATGCGATAATTTCCATATCTATAGAGGTCATTCAAGCATTTATGATTGAATGAAAGTATTGCTTGCAATGAAAAGATGCAGAATATTTTGCATCTTATTTCAAGTATGTTACATTTTTGTCCAGCATAGTATACATGTGCAGTACCTACAGTGGATCAGAATGTCCATTAACCAAGCTGCTAAGGGTTCTCAGTTGGCCAAGCTTATCAAAAATTGTGAAAAATCCCGTGGGAATGGGACGAAGAAATCTCGTGCCACGGCAAGCGTGATAGCACCTACACTGATAGATTTCACAAAACAACTCTAACAGATGCATTAACTCATCTTCATACTTAGAAACAATAAGATTACGAACGAAATCTTGAAAGAGGATAGACTAAATTAATGGAATTTTCCGAACACATTGTAATTATTTGGAATATCGTTTATGTAATGTCGATACATTCCTTATGAGGATGCACGTCATGCAGTAGTGCAACCAATTTGTCAGTGGCAGCTTTTACGTTGGCTAATGAACTTTTATTATTATTTTTGCAAACTTTATCCAGATAAGAGAATCCAGTTGTAAAGGCTGAATTACTGATTGCATCATTCTCTTTTCAGGTCCTGCATATACATATTGGATGGTTGAACGCAAAACCAGGAACAAGGATAATTTGAAAGTCCGAGCGCGGCCACCTAGTCCAGATAAAGCAATTCCACGTGATGTTGTGACTGCGAAACTGCCCGGTCAGTTATTTGTCATTCTAAACTAAAACTAAAGACTCTTCGAATATAATTGCAGGCGCTTTTTTGAGAATGATGATCAGCGTGAGCCGGTGATCAAAATTCGCACAATCGTCTTGCCATTTTGTTCCGTAATAATGGCGCAGTTAAGAAAAGGACATGCCTTGTGACATGCGATCTTTTGGACTTCTGATTGTGACGCCAGAAAATAGTCATTATCACATTTTAGTCAATGTAAGCGAATACCGCAACGCTTTCCGTAAAGTGAAGGCCAAATTGGTCATCACTGAATGTAGAATTCGGTATGGGTGACAAAAGTGTGTTCCAAATTATGTTCACAGATAATTTGGTGATATCCCTCCACTCAAGTGATAAAATCATATAATATCAAGTGACGTATTGGGAAATATCATGGCAAGAACTGAGCGTGGATGTGCGTCTGAGTCAAAGCAACAACGAACATTACAAAGTAAAGTCTTCGTCGTAACAGAACAATGTTTAAGGATTGCAGCTGCACTCCAATGCGAAATACTCGTTTCATGTATTGAGATATGACATGAGAATGAAGCGTCTACATGGTCAGATCGTATCAAAAGCACAACATTGTTTTTGGAACATCATACACTTGTGAGGAGTACATACGCCCACTTTGGTAATCCACACTGTAACCCAAGCTGTGCCCAATATATGACCAAATGTGCCCAAATCGGACTTAATGTGACTAATATGTGCCCGACCGTTCATGATTATCGCTTCTTCCAATTATTGTGACAATTAAAGCCCACTACTTGTTTAAGTTTTGGAGAGTAGAATTAATTCCTCTCAATAAAATTGAGCTATAAATTATGGTTTAAATGATTTCACTTCCTGGTGGGAAGAAAAGACCATACTTTCAAAGAAAGAACTTATGGAAAGAACAACAAATATTTGCAAATCATGATATGCATGTTCTGCTTTCCATTTACTTCTAGATTAACCATCAGTGCTTAATTCAGAGTGCCTTAATCATTGTGTGTTGCTCAACGCCAAACGCCACCTGATGTTCAAAAGCAAATAGATCAGCTAATGTAATAAACACCTTATCTATACGCCAATGAAACAATCGATGGCTGTGGCAGCATCTATTGCTGTTTTTATCGATAAAACTGTTTGATTCAACCATCTATACATTGATTCAATTTTGTATAAACTCACTTCTCAGGACATTGCGATTGAAGATTCTATTTGGGAGTAGGATGTCATTATGTAATTACTCCCAGTTTGTAATTCTCAATGTAATATACATGCTGACCATTGACAATGCTCATTTGCTTCACGCTGTCTAAGCAAGATAACACAACATCACTTACAACGATGATGCAACTTCCTGGCGAGATCATATAGATTAAACGAAGACATGCGTCACATTTTGAATCACACAATCGCTATCCTGATTGAAACAGTTTTCAATATGATATTATCTTCTTACCAGTGATATTCTTGAACAAAACACACCGTAAAGTATTCGGAAAATCAATTTGAATTATTCTCACCAAGCACTCGCCGCATATGCATGCTTTATGGTGATTAATCATCGGTCACATATGTGACCAAATGTGATCGATGTGACGAAAAATGTGTCACATTTTTAAACTACACAATCAGTATCATGATTGAAATAATTTTTTAATCAATCTATATTCAATGCGATACATCTTCATACAAACTATATTCAATGCGTCGGGCACAATATCGGTCACATATTGGGCACAGTTTGGTTTGCAGTGCAAGGGTTCAGAAGAAAACTGTGTTAAAGTCTAATAAGCTATGGTGAAATGTCAAAATGAATTCTCGTCACTCAATCAGATATGATAATAAAACAAGTTTCATTCATTGACTAACATGCGTAGGTGAAGTACACATAGTAGGACAGTGAGAACATTACAATATTCATGCGCTGATTGCAGTTTGAGTTCACGAAGAAGAAGAAGAAGAAGGAGAGAGAGAGAGAGAGAGAGAGAGAGAAGGCCAGGAGGAATGTTGTTCCCATATACTTCAAACACTATGGCCTCATCCTTTAGAAAAATGCAATCCCCAATTAATTTGCGCCAAGATGAGGATTAAATAATATAAGTTGAACTAAATTAAATTGCTAATAGCATTCATTTACTTTATTTTTTATTATTGCTTATTATAGTGGTTGATAATTTGGAAGAGGTTGGTGTTCTTGTTCCTATTCGTCCCACACCTCTTCCTTTAAGCCAGTATACATTTACAATATGGGATATCCTTTTCTTCCGCATGCATAGGTCATCATCGTATGCACGAAAAGCCTACGCGATTAGTTGTCAAAATTACTTAAACTCTCACGAATGACGCTTGACTCTAGAATGAAATCTGTTTGCACGTTCGTGTTATCAATGGCAAAAATCTATTTCTTTGTTGAAGTTTACACAGCTCGTCAATAATCTAAAGATTTTAAAGTGCAATGATCGGTTGCAGGGCACATATCTCAACAGACACCTTGCTTGGAATAAGGTCTTAAAACATGGTTTATAGAACCTCTTGTTCAAATCTATTCTCCGCATAATAGCCTTAAATAAAGTTTTTTTAATTCGAATTTTTGGAATGTCTTTCAAACTGCATCCTCTAAAACAAGTGTTTTTTATGTGAACTTGAGGAATATAAATAAAATAATTTGAATGCGAAAGTCATTTATCAGTGACGGAAAATCCCTTGGATTTGCTTCAATCTATATTTTTGCCTATATTTACATTCTTCTTATAGAAAAAAGTTGTCAACTGTCAGTTTGTCAGTTGTCCATTGTCAGTTATACCTCTGACAGATTTATGTCTACAGTTGATGCGGGACCCAGCTGATGTGGGAGTGTCTTGCGATTTACATCTTCTTTAAATAGACTACCGTGTTTTCAAATGAGAGTGGCTCTGATTTCGAGCTTCACCAACAAAGGAGAGTTGCAGATCCTGGTTTTGTATTTCACGCATGCATTAATTACTTAATATCACTACAAACCACTATCCTCCTGTTGAGGTGCGTAGTAATGTTAACAGCGGTAATTTTTTTGATTACTTTTTTCATAAATTTGATTCCATTCAAAGGAAACCATGATTGCAAGAATTATTAGAAGCATAACTGTCCAACCGAATATCTAAGCAGATGGCAACTAACCCGTATTATGAAATTTTTATCTTTCATCACGTCTGTAGCTTAAGCTAAGTTTTTGAAGTTGGCGCACTCTCAACGGAAAGGCTCAGTAATGGAGCTTGAATCAATATGTGCCGTGCATTCATAATTTTTGTTTGGTTAAAATTTCAATTGTCAACTATTCAGAAGTTAACCGAATTCTTTTCGCTAGCTAATATCTTTTTTTAACTTCTGGAATTTCCTGTACGAGTTTGCAATAGCTATTCTGATGTGTAAAATATGATCCTGAAAATTTTGAATTCATGAGAATTCTTTGTTGGTGCAAATTACTAAATATATTTGAGTAGTCAAAAATGCATTATCAAAGATCGTTTGTTTATTGCCGGCGCTTCTTTCTTAGAAAGCTTTACATCCAAACTGGGGAAGGCACGCAGCTGCATATTGTAGCAGTGTTACGACGAGATATCACACGCCACCCATTAAAGGCCGAACTCGAAATAGCCTGTTTGACCCATTAATGTCCACCGTCCTTTTTTGAAACGGTTCCTAAAACCGATCATTTGACAGGTTATCACTTATTTCAGATTTTCATTTTGATTGAGTTGAAGACTTCAAGACATTGACAGCTATGCACGATGACAAACAATTTGCTTGTATTATATTAATATGTATAATATTTCGTTCGGGTCTAGTTAGAGGCCGGAATCCGGAGTCCTTTCATTTGATGGGACTCCGGACTCCGACTTCGACTCTGCATCCCTGATTTATACCCAAATTGAATTCTTCAGTCTGCCAACATCATGCTCTTGTCATGTAACAAATATCTTCATTTGAACACCTTTGATTTTCAAAGCTGAAAATGCCTTATGTAAAAGAATAAAGTAAGCGTTTATGAGCACTTGCGATTAGCTTTTTAGAACATTGTTAAAAAAATATTTTGTATCAACCTAAATTACTTATAAATGCATTGAGTTGGTTTTGTGTCAAAAATATTTTAGAATGATTTCAGCCTGTCCATTTCTTAAGACGGTGTGCACTTGAGCTATTTATTTATCAATAAATTCATCTTTTACATACTTGCAATAGAGACGTGTATATTCTGATTCTTCATTCTAACAGGATGCTTTTAAATATTTCTAAGCTAGCTAGACAGGCTGCATCATTCAGCAAAAATCGAGCCATAAGAAGGTGCCATGAAGGGCAACACGATACCTCACAGGCGTCTTGCGTCTATCCATTCCGATTTTCGAATACCTAGAATCCAGGATATAGTTTGCACTAGATGCAGTCGGCCTACGCACGAGTGAAGTGAAAAAAGCTTCAATCGAATATTCTATCGCGACAAAGAAGAGAAGTTCAGAATGAAAGGCAAATAAATATATGATGACAAGCAAGCTAATGCCGATTGTCATTGACGATTGGAATGACAGTAGCTGTGTACACCCGGCTTCCAATCGTCACGGTCGACATCCAGCAGGGATAGGCCAAGCTTTGATTAAAAGTATGTCTACCGAAATCTGTCAAAGTTCTTCAAATCACACACCGTTAAACCGGTCTTAAAACAACAATAAAGCAACGCGTTAGGAGTTAGTAGACCTATTGTGTCGCTTATATATGCTTTTGCTATAAGAAAATTATAAAGCTATGTAAAAAATCGTAGAGATCTTCAGTATATTGGTTAATTTCCAATCTTTTACAGTCCATGGACAATTTTTCAATATATTCACAAGTCTAATTTGTCCAGATTTGATATCAACATGTACTCATTTATCTGTCAGCAGCACACGCATAATGCAGATCCATCATTATTTAATGAAAAGTGCTTCCGAAACACGTTATCACACGTTACACTTCATCTCCCTTGTGCCCATCGTCCTTAAAATGGGATGGTGCTCAAAATGGTACTAATGGTAAAGAGTAAAGACACTCTTATGTGATATTTGTACTATTAGATGCCTAGCGACCTATGTCACGCTTCTAAACGATCGGAGAAATAAACGCAGTTAGGTTTTTGATAGATTGCCACTTCAAATAGAATGCCACTTCAAATAGAATACCACTTCTACTAGAAAGCCACTTCTAAAAGAATACCACTTCAAATAGAATATCACTTCTAATAGAATACCACTTCTAATAGAATGCCACTTATAATGGAATTGCACTTCTAATAGAAAGCCACTTCTATTAGCGTCGCCTCTCTTAGAGAACCACGTAAGGTAGAATGCCACTTCCAATATAACTCAGCCTTTGATAGAAGGTCGCCTCTGATGGAATGCCGATTCTAATAGAAAGTCTCCACTAATATAGCGTGGTTTCTGATAGAAACCCATCTCTAATAGATCGCCGCCTCTATTGGAAAGTCACTTGTAATGCAGCAACACCTCTTATAGAAAGTCACCTTCTAAAGAGTGCTACCTGTATTGGAATGGCACTTATAATATAACAGCGCCTCTAATAGAAAGTTCCATCTAAAAGAGTGCCACCTCTATTGGAATGCCACTTATAATATAACAACACCTCTGATAGAAAGTCATCTCTAATATAGCGTCGCCTCTACTGGATTGCCACCTCTGATAGAACGTCACTTATCACAGAAACCACCTATGAAAGACCACCTCTGGTAGATTATCACTTAAGCAGTTTTTGCGATATATATTGATTTAGTAAGCAAAGCATTGCATGCTATATTATCTACCTATCTGACGAACTTGATTCGTACTATTTCTAATCCTTCCAATCTTCGCACAGTATGATATTTTTCTTTTCCACACTTTTCCATTATCACAATAGCAATTTAACTTTTTCTGTCTTTGTTAGACAAATAAATAAACGGTATCAATAAATCATCAACTATTCATAAATTGCAATTTTTTCCAGATTGATAATTGCATAATTTTCATTTATTTATGTTAAACAATACAAAGAATTCGTGAAAATGATTCCCGTCTGCAAAACTAGTACAGTGAATTTTAATCAGCTATGGATGTACATTTTTGAAGTATAAAAACAACTTCAATTCAAGTAGTGCTTCTAGAATTGTACATTTAATTATAAAACTAAATGCGTATTCTGTAGGATGCGATGTAGTCTTCGTTATTATCTGAAAGCCGACTGACCTTGATACAATACCTTTCAGGTTGAAAGCATTTCGCTTGAGTAGAATGCGCTTCTGACATTTTTAGAATGACAACATTAACATACGTTGTCTGACATTTTTGCCAATTTCTCGCTTGGTTGAGTTTCCCATTTCCCTTGTCATTCTTTCTTAAAAGTTCTAGAGTGTTTATTGTTGACAGGGCTTTGCAAAGAAGCCTTGTTTTTACATCAAATGAATGGTCAGGAGAATGTGTGGCAATCTAAACAGTCTTATGTACACCATTGGGGAAAATGCAAGGAAACAGCGTGATTCCCTTGGTTTTCCTGCTTTTCCGTTTTTTCCTTCAGTGGTATAATGATCATCACTAGTAGATTTCTTCGCAAAATAAATGCACTTTTAGATTATTGCAAGAATGGTTTCAAACAGCTATTTTGATAACAAATAAAGATTAGACAGTATCTTTTTGACTCATGATAGAAAATTTCCGAAGTTAATTGTTTTGTCCCGCCTTTGAATTTCAATTGAAATCAACTAAAGTCAATGCATGTGAAGATCATAATTAGATGATGTCTTTGAGTTGCAAAGGAATTGACAATATCCCCTAGATTAAATTACTCCGATATGCATATGTAAGTAATATGGGTAATCAAAAGCGCAGTTCTTGTACAGCATCATACAGAGTGATTCTAAAAAAGCAATGCCCTCTGCAAAAGCAGATTTATTATAACAAGAAGTTATCAAGACAAAGAAGAAACGCGCAACGAAATAAAATGGCCCGAGTTAAGCATTCATTTTTTCACTCTCTGAAGAAAACAGCTTGCAAAGTAGGTGGATGGTCATTCCTGTAGAGCAGTTCTGGAATTGTTTCTTGAATGCACTGTCGGGGCGTAGTGCGGTCGGGAAACGGTGCTTTTTAGTTAACGAGATTTCTCAGCATTCCACAAAAGAAGAAATCACATAGTGATAAGTCCGGAAAATGAGAAGGTCAGTCTAAGCTCATCTGGGGAATGGTCACCAGACAATCCACGAAGAAAACTTCGAGTGTTCTCCGCAGTTTCAGGCGTGATACCATTCTTTTACCAAGTACAGCTTGCATATCTTCATGGAGCTGCTGGACGACTTCGCAATTAGCCAAGTTAATGTTTGACAGGGCCCTCGGCGTCCAATGCCTTTTATTGGTCGATGAACAGACTTCGCAATAGTTGGCACTATTCACATTTGCTCCATCGGGGGAAAATTTGGCCCAAACAGGACCAGAACTGACTGCAGCAAATGCGATCACTTTATCTGTTAACAGTTTCGTCTGTCCTTAATGATGTGGTATTTCAATTCCTCAAATGACAGCATTCCGAACATGTACAAGAAAAATTTGCCTCATCACTACAGAAAAACAATTCAGGGATGATGGCACCCATGCGGAATATCTCTAGCATTGGAGCTGCTGCTATGACGACGATTTCGATGACCTTCGGTTAAGTGTTGCATTGTAAAAATGCGGCCTCAGCATAACGTCTTCTCGGCGGACAATCTGATAGGCACATAAGTTCATGAAGTCAAGTTCTCGGGAAATCTCACGAAGAAATTTACCGGCTCCCTAAGCAACAGCAACAGTGTTATCCGATAAATAAATGAATAAGAAAACGTTTATTTTGTCAGTGCTGGAAATCAAGCATTTCAAGATTAAGTTAAATACAAAGTTAAGGAGGATGCATCAAATAAGTGACCTTCTCGCTAACTGTCTGTTATAACGTACCGAACATCGAGGAATGAAAGATGATGACCGACGTGATGTCCCACAGGCCTGCAGTTGAACGTGACCACTTCTTGGCCGCAAAAGTGGGAAAATGGAATGAATGGAATTTTCGGGATTTCAAAGTCGGTTGAAAAACCTCAGACGTCTTTTCTGTCGTTCGTTTTCAAGCGTAGGGAACATATTCCATGTGCAAGTTACAGAACAGATTGATCTGCGGCAGCGTTTGCGGATTTTCTCGAGTTTGAAGGAATTCCCTTTGTTCATTCCAATTGATGTGCTCTCCTATTCTTTTCACTCTAAATATGTGCCATCGTGAGAAAAGATAATACTACAGTATATAAGTCCTGTTTTAGTTTGCTCAGCTAATCAATTTGATATTTTGCAGCAGTGTGGGGAGCATTTGATTCAGGATGATCTTCATTTAGAACCGCCTGTGGACGGGTTGGCAAACTTTGTCATTATCCGAACTGCCGAGGACGACCTCCTATTTACAACTAGTGCAACCGGCGAGTTGCCGCAGATTCAATAATAAATGGGCAAAGCTCGTCCTCGGCACTCGAGAATTTTTAATCATCTGCGCAGCTCGGCAGTTGAAAGAAAATAACAAGGACGAGCTCATCCTCCGTCCTCAAGAGGTTGAACTCTCAGCAGCTTTTCGATAGCTTCTATATGAAGCCTGAAAATATCAACTGCTCGCTTGCGTTAATAAACTGTTAGTCTCGGCATTTGTCGAGAAAATGAATGAAAAGGCTAAGACAATATTTAATCGCAATTAACTCATCTCACTAACAGCAACCCTTGGATCAATTTGTAGGAAACTTGTTTATTCTGTTGCTTTTTAAAAATCCTCAAATGAACAGTTTTATTTTCTCAGAAGCACCGCTTCCCGACCGAACTTCTCCACGGCAATTCATTCAAAAACCATTTACAGAACTACGCTACAAGAATGATAATCCTCCTGCTTTGCAAGCTGCTCATTACTGTTTCCTTTCGTAGGTTGGAGAAGTGCATCCAGAGCTCGAACCATTTTACTGAATTGTGCGCTTTTTCTTTGTTATGATAACTTCTTGTTACAATAAAATTGTCATTGTTGCAGAGTGAAATATTGCTTTATTGTCACCCAGTATTTTTATCATATCCAGTTTTGTTTTTCAGGTCGCGGAGCGTGCAGAAACAATGAAAGTGATTACTTTTGCGAAAATATTCGGCAGCGGAATTACTGTGACGACCATCTTAACAGACTGAAATGGAAGTACTTTTGCCAAGCTAGTTGTAACTCCTGTGGAGATGCACGATACCTCAAATACATCGCCAAACAATTCAAGGCAGCGTTGAAGAGAGTGGGCAACGACACGTCGGTAAATGTTGAATCGAAAACCACTACTGAGGATACTGGATGGACAACAACAGGTGCTAAAACCATCGTCACAAAAGCCAAAACCGGCAAAGCAATTGATTCTGGTTGGACAACATCTGGTACAAGTACAAGCAAAACAAAGAGTGGTTCTTCCTCAGGGTGGACAACTGGCAGTGGTTCAGGTGCTGAAATCACTTGGAGTAAGACTGATTTAGCTAAATTGTCAAAATATGCCAAAACGATTTCAAAATCTGACTCTGGCTGGAGTACAGTCGGAGGCACTACTAAAACTACAACCACTAGTAAAAGAAAGTCGAGTAAATCAACGAAAACAAAATCAAAGTCCAGTGGATCGTCCATTACTGATTCTGGTTGGACAACAGCGGGTCATACTACTGCAACTGCGACGGGTGGCAGTAAAACAAAGACTTCTGGATCGTCCATTACTGATTCTGGTTGGACAACAACGGGTCATACTACTACAACTGTAACAGGTGGCAGTAAAACAAAATCTAAGAAAGCAACAAAGACTTCTGGATCGTCCACAACTGATTCTGGTTGGACAACAACGGGTCATACTACTACAACTGTAACAGGTGGCAGTAAAACAAAATCTAAGAAAGCAACAACGACAAAGTCATCTTCCTCCTCAGTCACTTGGACAAGCGGTGGCAGCTCTACATCTGAGTCCGGCTGGACCACAACAGGAACGAGTAGTGCAGCAAGCAAGTCAACCAAGACAGGATCTCATGATGCCTGGACTAGCAGCAGCACAACTGATTCAGGGAGCACCTCTTGGACTTAATTATACAAAGAGCAGTTATAAAAACAGCAGTTACGATACGTTGTAATAAAGCCAATCTGTAGGAATATCATCAATGACCGGAAACCGGTTATCTCCTTCTTATTGAATATGAAAGCCGCATTTATCTTTGCAAGGCAAATTGTTGCACGAATTATCGAAATCCACGGCTTCCTTTGTTGTGACTGTAACTGGAGAGTAGAGCGATTGAGAGAGAGAGAGAGAGAGAGAGCATACTTCCATCATGAATATCTCATTCTCATAAATGTACAAGTTATTCTTTGTCTTTCAGTCCACACTCTTGGACAGAACAGACGAAATATTTCGTGTCTCCTACATGCAACATTTCATATTGTAAAGATAAATGTGATTCTCATTTTCAAACACGAATCGGCTAAAAGAGACCAAACCTCTTGCCTTAATTTCATCTCATTTTCCATGCTAAAATGATTGGTGTGGTGTATTTGATCTGCTGTGGACTAAATTCTATGGTAAACACTTTTGTTGTTCATCTTTGTTTTTCCGATTGTTACTTATTCTGAACTTTTGACATTTCGAAGACCATTGACAGATGCTGAGCGGAGACATTATCTGTCTGTATTTCTCAACCAACCGATGTGGTATCTTCGTTGGTCAAATTATTTTTGTATAGGACAAGATTTACATTCAATCATGATATTTCCTCGGGTTTTCATAATCTTGAGCCCAGAAGCTACTTCTTTGTGTATTTTACGAATTTGTTGGAATTTAATGTCAAATTGTAAATAAAATAGAGCGAAGTCAACTACAAGTCATAAACCAGTGTTTCTCAATTTGGCGATTAGAATTTCGCATCAACGATCAGCTGAAACTACAGGGAACTTAGAGATGCTCGGCCATCCCAAGAAGCAATCACAAGTTTGTTGCTTGTGTGAGAACCGAAAAACTTTGATCTTCAGCTGAATATGTATACGTGCCCGAGTATCCTACTTGCACAATACACCGTAGTTCAAGGGCGTGACATGCAATGCCAAGAAGAGACCCGTTGTTGTCGGGTAAGTAAGTTTTTCAACCAATGTTTCAACCCGCATTATTCTATAAATAAAGATATACTACTCTTCAAATGAAAATCCAGACGATTTAAGGTGATCATTTGAAACATGCATGTAATCCTGTATGTTGTTTGCTCAAATCGAGATTTCTGAAAATGCATGTGAATTGCACATTTTCTACTGGCATCTTTCTTATACATTATGTAGAAATTGCAGTAGCTGCATCTGAATGCTTCGAAGGGGAATACTTTCCATTTCCCAACATTCATGGATTCTGAGATTGTCGAAGTAGGCCTAATACAATGTTATACTCTATATTAGGAACTGCAACTGCATGGAACAATAATTACAAGGATCCCTGCTATTGGTGCTTATAATGCAATGGCAGAAACAAAAAACGTTTCATAATTGAAAGATGCAAAAATAGATTGAATTTCTGAGCATCAAATTTTTGGATTTTTTTATGCGAATATGTCTGCTAGTCCATTGTCATCTAAAATGTGAGTTGAACTTCTAGCAAGCTGACAACGTTAAGCAAATTACTCCCGAAAAATGTCAGATTATCATGTTTTGATGTTTGCTACCTGTCAAGGAAGTTTAAGCAATGCAAATTCTCATTCATAATCACAGACTGACAGACATGAAGATAAGAATGGCCGACATATCTGAAAGAGAAAATGATCGAGAGACTTGAATCTGAGATGGAATTCAATGTCAACAATAAAATATAACCACAGGTTATTAATAATTATTTAAAGTTGTCAGATATACAAAAAATATCAAACTCATTTGAACTTTATTATCCTAAAGAAGAATAAACAGCAATTTTTTGTTAATGAGAGATCTATGCACTTTAATTCACATATTTTCACAGACATATACAGCCAAGATTAGAGTAAAACATGTTTCCAGACATCATTACTACTTAAACAATTGAAATTATTGTTGTGTCCGCACTGTATGCAAATGTACGTTAGAATAAACGGCTAAAATCAATTTCACTGCTTTTCACAGTCTGAACAGGAAGTATCAGGGAAAACTGACGCTGCTTAATCTGTTTATTACGGATTTGAACTGTGACATCATGAAACATCAAGTCTTCATTTTGAGATGGTTGCGGATATTTTATGTGAAGCCTTTCTGTTGAGTTGAACGGTTATTTCAGTATATTCAGCTGTGTATCGCGTAGAGATCGTTCCTGAACGAACTGTGAATATAATTTGCATTGTTAATTGCAACCGGAAATTGTGAACATCCGCTAAAATTAACAACTTGAATTATTTTTACATTTTTTATACTTTCTGAACAAATGCAAACTGCAACAATAATTAATTATTTACTGTTTTTAACTAATTTCAACTGTGACGTCATCAATCCTCTAATCGTCACATTGCTGACTTTGCTAAAATAGATGCATGCGAAGCTCAATGGACAATGATCCCACGATACCCCTTTTATTTTTTCATCATCAAGCTTTTCATATAACCGTAGATCTTAACCAATGCTGAATTAACTAATTAATAAGTTACTAAATTACAATGATTAAATCGCATTCTAGCCGAATTATGTACACTAGCTCGCGAGAAAATAGGAGAAATGCAGTACTTCGTGCTGTGATTTGCGAATTACACAAATAATAATACTTAATATTATATGACTTTATCTGCATTATCGAATCTTGTAAGCATTTTGTCTTATTAAAAAAGGTTAAAAAGGTATGTTAAAAAAAGTCGAAGAATCCAGGAAGCGGAAGAAAATAAAAAGTTAAGCAACTACCCTTTGGGGAAAGTTAGGCCTATTTGAGTGCGCCTTCACTGCGATTAACGCTTCGGTCAATATAAGGAAAATTTTGCCGAAGTCCCGGAGTCCAGCAGGCTGTCGTGATTGCGCAAGCAAACTGCCGACTTTGTGCAAGAAATTTACATATATTGAATTTCACAAGTGAAGACAATAAGATAAATTAGCTACCGTATATCAGATTCGAATGCGGAGTACACTGCCACTACAGATTTGGGTTCCGGTAGGATGCTTAAAATGATCTTTCTCAGGCTATTTATCTTATTAATGATCAGTTATCGATCAATATCAAGTGATGCACAATTTGTGTTATGTGATAAGATATGATCATTATGTGAGAAACCTGCCTGCTACACTTTACACAAGCTTCAGAGGCGATTTTAGTGCGTTTTAAATCGCACTTAATTTGTTTTCAAATCATTATTTGCGGAATTAGCTATCAGAGCAATATCGCAACGATAGAATTTCGTAGAATTAAACGTGCAATTCTGAATCACACAAAACAAGTACGACGAATTATTAAACGCGCCCACCACCGCCAAAAGGTTTTGGGTAATCAGTATCAGTGGAATCTAACATTTTCCTCCAAAAGTAATGATAAAATGAAAAAAATAATCGTGCTATTTGTCTCCTGTCTTTTTTTTGTTAATTGTTTCAATTTTTAATTAAACGTTCATCTTAAAGATGTCGTGTTGGGTTCCAATTAAAATTTTAGAATCATGGAAGATGCTGCAATGCAGTAGAAGCCGTCAAAAATTGGAATCTATTTGCATTTTAGATGATCACGTAGACCTATTTGATGATATGCAATGACAAACACTGTAAATTGTGTGCAGAAAACACACAATTTACAATGCTTTCACAACTTTTTCACTATCTAACTAGGAAAGTCCAAGAAGGAATACTACTCTTTTGCTGTCAACTGATTTTTGCCATGACATCATCAAATATAGTTATTATTATTGAGCATTTTATGAGAGCACTGGCTACTATTTTTCCATTTTTCACGTTGTGCAGTTTACCTCGTGCAATTTCCATTGTAAAAATATAACTGTGTGGCAACATAGTAGCAAATCCTCTAATTGAAACATACCTTTATTTGCAAATTATCTCCAAAATCGAGAACAGATAGCTTAGCTCAGTAATAATGTCATACCGCAGCGATTTTGTGCTTACATCAGTGTCCCCAAGGATTGACAGTGTCACCTTTCTTGTTCGCTGCGCATATCGGTTTCTGTAAACTAGCTGAAATCGAACTCATCAAGTTCGCTGATTATCGCGGGACTGCGGAGTCCTATCATTTTCATAGGACTACGACTTCAACTCCGCGGGTTGATAGGACTCCGACTCCGAGTGGCAATTATATATAGCCTAGCTTTTTTTAAAAAAAACTGGCAACCTACATAATAGCTCATTATAGGCTTTCCTGAACCTATTATTAGTGATCATTGCTGTATCAGTTATCAATTATTTTCGATGAAAGTTTATCAAATGTCGCTTTAAGTTGGATGCATGCGACCCGGCTCCTCCCATCTTGCTGATGTGTGTTTCACATAGCTATTCTCCAGTCTCTACCAGGCAGAAAAATCCCCCATCCTTCTCCAAAAAATGAGTACACTTTCGATTTTAATATGCATTTTGGGGGAGCCATCACACACGATTAAGACGTGAGGGTAAGAGATTATGTTCTCAAACAAACTAGTATTTCATTTTTGTCTCTGATGTGACCTTCCGTGCGTAGGTGTGATCGAGGCTAGGAAGGCTTGTTTCTCTACTAAATCACCAAGTGAAAAGACAATCCTTTTTTCACTATCACGGTTCATTCCCTCAACTATTGCAAGCTTTGCATGCACTGCTGTCTTTGTACTTTTGTTTGACAGAGAAAGTTGACATCAAGACATTGACAGCTATATGCACGGTGATAATTAATTTGTCTGTATTATATTTCGGGTCTAGTGATAAGCCGGACTGCGGAGTCCTATCATTTGATAGGATTCCGACTCCAGCAAAAATGATAGGACTCCGACTCCGCATCCCTGTGCTCTAGTTATGCCAATAATTTCAAAGTATTATGATATTGATGCAAATTCTCTATAAGATTGGTAGATCTGATGGATCTGTCACTGGTCTCCACAAGCAGGATTTTCTTTGAACTATTCCCACAGCTGTGTTTTGATTTTGTCAATAAGAGATCCCTGGCATTTAATAAACTTGCTTCAAAAACTGGTAGAACTTCAGTGATTTTGTCTGAAGTTGGCATGTTACTTTTTCTAAGTGTCAATGAAGAGTCCTTCATTCTTCGAAGCTTGAGGAGAGCACATCGAAGACAGTGGAAGATGTATATGACATCTATAATTTGAAGATGCATCGTGAACATTGAAGTCTTTAGAGCACATTGCCCTTCACCAATCACTATGAGCCGTCGCTTATATATCACGGCTCCAGAGCGGGTCCAAAAACATTCCTGTCGGCAGATCTGATCACAAATTAGTTGTTTGGAGACCATCATCTCTCAAACCCAATTTGACAAAGAAGATCAAAGTACGGAAGTTCTCCCGTTCCAACCTTGCCAGGTTTCATCAGTCAATTTCCAGCTTCAATTGGCTCTTGTTCCTTGAGGAAATTCCTGATCTCGACGCAGCTGCTTCTTGTTTCTTGGAAACTATATCTCGCATTTATGCGGCATATTTTCCTTTGCGCACGATTCGTATAAGACCTACGGAGCCCAAGTGGATGAAACCATCCCTGAAAGTGTTGATAGACGATCGAGACCGAGCTTATCACAACAACCAGCATGAGAAGTATCTTCGTTTGCGCGAGGAAGTTATCATCCATACCAGAGAACTCAAAGTACAGTTTGCTGCATCATCAGCTAATGCTCAAAATCCTCGTAAGTTCTGGTCTTCACTTCGTGCCATCGGAAGATACTCCCCATCACGATCTGACAACTTGCAGTTCTCTGCTGAAGATTTCTGCAAATACTTCGCGTCAAATTATCTGAGTCAGAGCTATGATGATTCTGTATACGCCGATGTGTCCTCAGATTCAGCATATGTTCCTATTATTTCCTCTATGGATGTGTACCCATTTCTTCGTCGTCTTCCCAATAAGGCTGGTGGGGTTGATGGTGTGCCTTCTTGGGCACTACGGAACTGTGCTAATTTTTTATGTGATGCTGTAACACATTTGTTTAACAGATGTTTATCTATTGGTTATTTTCCTGAATGCTTTAAGTATGCCAATGTGATACCTGTGCCCAAGTGTAAACAGCCCAAGATTTTGTATGATTTTCGACCTATCTCGATTTTGTCATCAATCTCAAAAGTTCTTGAGAAATTGTTGTGTGTGAAATTTATTCTGCCTATTGTTAAGCATGTAATTGATCCTCTTCAGTTCGCATACATTCTTCGGCCCGGATCTGGTACTACATGCGCATCTGTTCTTGCGTATCATAAAATTGTTCAGTTTCTAGATAAAGCTTCAGGATCCGTCCGTGTTTTGGCCTTAGACTTCTCAAAGGCGTTTGATAAACTATGTCATGGATACATTTTGAGAGCTTGTGATTCCTTTCTGTTGCCAAGATATTTATGTAATATTGTATCAAGTTTTGTTTCTTCTCGAAAGCAACGCGTTGTCGTAAATGATTCCACATCTTGCTGGGCTGATGCGACCAGCGGGGTGCCGCAGGTAAGCGTGTTGGGGCCCATTTTTATTTTGCTTGGCTTTTAATAGTCTCGCGCCGGTCTGCTCCAATAGTGTGTATATCAAATATGCTGATGACCTTTCTGTTCTGCACTTCATCCGAGATGCTGCAGATGATTGTTTACAGGCTGAATTCGATCATATTGTCAGTTGGTCCAGATCTGTGGCTTTGCCGTTGAATTTTTCTAAGTGCAATGTTATGAATATTTCTACTAAGATGACTTTGTCCAGTATCAGCTTGCCTGATGCTGGTGTCATGAATACTGTGAAGTGCATGCTATTTCTAGGTATTGTGTTTCGTGAGGATATGAGATGGAATGACCATATCAAGTCTGTTGTTAGCAAAGCTTGCAAAAGGATTTTTGTTATCATTAATTTGCGCAGATCTGGTTGTAGTGAAAAGCATATGTTTTTAGCTTACTGCGCTTTTATACGATCTCTTATTCTATTCAGCTATCCGGTATTGTGCAATGCTCCTAAGTGTCTTTTTTCCAAATTGCTTGCAATTGAACGTCGTGTTTTTCGAATCATGGGGTCCTCAACTGATTTTCCATCTTTGTCAGAAGCAGCAGACTCAATTTGCTTGAAACTGATGCGTTCTGTTAGTGCCTGTTCGGCACATCCTTTGAGAGAAATGTTCACTATTAACGAAAGTAAACGCCAAACTCGTTGTAAACAAGCTTTGTTACCCCCTTTTGCCAGAAACAATAGATTTAGCGAGATTTTTATCAAATATTGTAAACATGACTTTTTACCTTTTTTCTTCAATTGTCACGTGTTCACCGATTTTCACCAAGTGAGACGAATAAAGATATTCTATTCTATTCTTGTGCACAAGATTAGCAGTAAACTTCCTCATGGAAGTAGGTAATTTTTAATTTACCTATTGAAACGATGGATCAATGAGAAAAGTTTTAAAGTTTTATGTAATGGCAATGAATCTTACCAAATTTACTTTGAAAATTGGATTGTACCAAGGCGACAAACATTATTTTCGATTTTTCTAGATGACTTGGCAAATGAGATTGATGCTTATCTTGACAATTTGAATGCAATGAATATCGGCGAAGCTCTCATAGGCCTAAATTGTTTAATTTATGCTGATGACATCTTTCTGATGAGTAACTTTACAAACAGTCTAATGAGGAAGTACAGATAGTCAATGATTTTTGCAAGCATGACAGTCTGGATGTGAATTTTGATAAAATTAAAATGATTTTTTAGATAATTAGATATCAAATTGATCGGATAGAATTTACTTTTAACAATGAATCGCAACGAATTGAAATAGTGAAAGAATACAAATGTCTAGGATTCTGGATTAGAAATTAAAAAATCATTTTTTCACTTACTAAGAATGGATGTCAGTCGGCGTATCTAGCTGCTAAAAAACTAAAGGAATTGGGTTTACAAATGGCGCAATAGTGAAAATGCCTTATGATAAGATGTTAGAATCATCAAAAATGCAGTGTTGGTGAGAATTTTGTTTCTACACTGAATTATCTGAATTACATGCAGACAATATGCAGTTTCAATTCTTTGAACGTTTATGTTATATAATAACTACTATACGGCAAACTATCGTTTGAGGTGAGTTTGCTCTACTTCATCTTGAATATCATTCTTAAAAAAGTGGCAACCAACTTTTGGATTTAGATTATCTTTAATGTAGAAAGGAACATCATGAAAAGATGCTGCGATCATATATCTTAAATAATTTAGACAGCAAGTATTCGGAGGACAAGTGCGTTATTAATTTTGAATACACTCTGATATGAGTATGCTAAGGAACACCAAAGTTATCAACCCACTACATCTTCACCTTATCATCGCTTCTTCCATCAATCTTATAATGAGCATAATTATGTTTCAATTAATTCAAACTAGTAGGCATACATTGTTTACAAATTACTGACGAATCGACAGTGCACATCAAAAACAGAAAAGTAAAAGAACAAAGACTGCAAACTCGTGTGAAATCTGGAAGCTCGAGATATCTATGATGAGTACAAAAAATATGGATGGTAGTTCTTATCTTCTAATTTATAGAAATTAGAGGGCGTACAGCTATTAGGCGTATAGATCAGGCACTCTACTCGCATGCGCACTTCATGTATGATTGCATGTACATGTGCTTCGTATAATAAGCAACAATGCAAATTCGTTGAGGAGAGTGACAATATGCAATGATAGTGATGGAGTGACTTCAATGTCCGGCTTGCATTAGAGTTGGATTCAAACGGATTTCGGACAATGTATGCACACATTCAAAATCATAAAGTTAATCTCAAACGAAGAATCTTGGCTGCTGGAAACTCTCGGTGGATGAAATTTGCGAATAACTCGTAACAATCGTCATTTCGACTGCCACGCCGGAATCCTGTAGATGATCGCAAACTGCAGATATCTAACTTTTCGGAATCCGCTCCTAGTGCGGTAAGGTTTTGGGTTTTGAGATGCGCTATTGACCGGTGTCTACAACCGATGGAGAACGTCTGTTGTATAAACATATCCTTTTATTTCAAAAGTCTTTCATTGATGTGAATCCTAAATACCGAATAACGTTATCAGATAAACTTTCAACCACAAAATCAGACAATCAGCTCATCCAGTCTTCGGTTGGCAATCTGGTTGGCAGCTTGCTATCGAATAAAAAACATTTTGCTGATAACCTGCAGGAAATTGATTGATGGGCACGGGATTTTGTAAAATTACACAACATATCAACTCCCATTTTTAGGTAAGCCGGATATATAATTCTTAAATACAAAATGGATGCATTGGTGTGGGTCAACACACTGCGCCTTTCGACCATAGCAGTGTCATATTTTTCGAAGGATGGACAGTCAATTCAGTGATAGACATTCATTGATAGCCATTCATGGTTCCACTGACGGATATCTGATTGAAGGAATTGACAATAATTCGCAATAACTGTTCAACAAATGAAGTAAAATTTTCTTTCCACCCATTTAGTAAGTTTTTGACTCTATTATTGCTTTGTATTTAGTTGTATTTCAGCAATCCACGAGTTTCTACAGTCTAATTTTGTGGTTTCAACACTTGGATATCAAACATTTTTATAATACTTGGTGCTTGACAAAACATCAAGGTGCTGTTTACCACTGAATCTTACAACAACATATTTGTCAATTTCAGATACCACATGTTGATTAGCAAGTATTAATGTAGATCCATGGACTTCAGATATCTATGAGTTGAACATAAAGGCTATTGAATTCACAGCTGAAAGAATTTTGAGGCCTTCAAGGTAGCCATACGGTTCAGGCAACCAATATTACCCAAGGAAGTTTCAACAAATACTTTGTTAGCTAATGATTAGACGCTCAGGCGTTTCAATGTTTTAACTTAGCTGGAGAGGCAGCGGATTTTAATACATGCAGTATAGAAGAACACAGATATCGGAGAAAGGAGCCGAACTGCAGTCGGAGATTTGTTGGTAGGTTGGCCCAACCAGGCTGTCACAGTGGACTTCGCTCATACTTCAATACTATTGCTCTGCGTTAACAATGCCGCTGTGAAGTGCATGCAGCTGGATGTTGTCTCGCGTATTTATGATTAAGCTGTCTTTTCCACTCCATTTTGTCTGTTTTAGCCACTCCAACGACAAATCTCCAGCAGACAGATGTTGGCCTCTTTTCTCACACATCCATGTTCTACCCAGCGAAAGACTTTGAATCGATGAATTTTCCGGTTAAGTCAATCCTTCTTGGCGTCGAAACTGCATTCAACATGGTTCAATGTTGCCATGAGAACATCCTAGACTGTCGCAGTTTTAGCGTAGTTTTCCAGAAAGTGGTCAATTAGTATACAGTCACTTCATCCTATTTCATTCAAACGTGCTCCAGTGCTTTACCATGAAATGTCATTTTGAAGTCGTAACATGAAAGCATGTCGAAAACTAGCTGTGAAATCAATGGCCCTTATGTTCAAACGCTCAGTGTAGAAATGCCCATGATTAGACTGGTCATCGATAACATCTTTCGGAAGATTCAGTTAAGTTCGGTTTGCAGCGCTCTCCGAGATTGTGGATAATTTCACCGCTTTGCCGCCGGTGGAACTACTGACTCCTTGACTGCTTGATACAGTGACCACAGACCTTCCGGACCGCCTTCGAATGGTATCCCCAAATGACGTGATAGTTGCTTGAAGTTGCCTTCTATATAGCGGCATCAATATGACGTAGATGAAAGGGTTGACGATCATATTGAGTGAAATCATGATTGTCGCGAACCTTTGAAATGGTGAATGTGGGATATATGTGACTGAAGTTGTAACACGATCCAGGAAGTAATAGAACGTATCGAATGACATTGCAATGATGAAGAAGGCGGTGACTACAATGCCAGTTCGAGTAACCTCCAAAATGGCTCTTTCTACGGTATGACTGCGATCATCAGAACTCTTCTTCTGAAAATTCTGGCTCCGCTTCAGGGTGATAACGATCCAGCCGTAAAGGATAAGAAATGCGCACACTGGGATGACATAAGCTATGAAGAACCAGATGTAGACGTAGACGTTGTAGAAGATTTCTGTGGCCTGACTTTTTACCAACTTGGTGTAACCGCATTGTCCATCTACAGTACTGACCTGAAAATAGAATATGGAGAGAATCCTTATCGGGCGCTCATCGAGCAGTAATAGAACCTGCAATAAGCAATAACAATCCGCACATTGGTGAATAACAACATATGTCAACGTCATTTTGCCGCATGGCATGGAGAAATTCTGCGAATGGCATGCATCGTTCGAGTCATTAATAATACTGTCCCCTATAAGAGATCTGTAGTCGTTGAAAATGTGTCATCAACAAGAGGTTTTTCAGCTGAAACACAGACTCGAACTCCTTTAACGACGAAGTTCAAACCGCCTGCGTTTTTGTGTCTTACGTCTAATTCATCTAAAACAAATTATTCATTGAAAAACAATTCAATTACATGTACACCAGTTCAATAAATTGCAACAAGTTTTATCATTTTGGATTAAAAGCTCAATGACAGCTGTCTTTATGCTGTGGACCGTTAACCTGACAAATAGAAGGCTGTTCAGGACTCAGAGAGCACCGTCTTTAAGCTTTGACAACCATCGCTCAGGTTCGGGTACTTGTTCGCAAGCTTGGCCCAGAGGAGATTGGTTCTTGTAGCTCAGCCATGAGTTGATTAGCTGTATCACATCTTCAGCCGAAAATGATCAAGTTGTCTCAAACCAAATATTTACAATGAAAACAGAGTTAGCGCGATGCGAATGACAGAGTCATGCTCGTGTTCATGTCACGAACTCCGGCCTTCACTGTAAACAGCCATAATATAACTTAAACAGAAGTCTTTAGTAAAATCTCAATAGAAACTCAATTCGCTAGTCGAAATTATTATCAGCAAGTGGATTATACCTTTCTTCGACAAACCACGAATGATCTGATCAAACATTCGAAGAACGAGACAACAACAGTTTACATGAAACTTAGCAGACACCGTTCTCTTACTATGCCGGAAAGTCTGCCTTGTGCCTACCGCTGATTAATGGTACTGAGCTGCGAATGAGATCAAAGCGTTGTGAATTATAAAAGAGAAGAAATGTACAATAATATGGAGAAGACTCCTTCCTGCTGAGGTGAGGCGCAGACTAGGGCATGTATCTTCGGGTTTTTATAGTCGACTAGTCGAATTACGAATTGATCTACTTTGGCATGCTTATTGTAATTCTGTTGCTGATTCTTGCGCTTTTGTAATTTTTTTTCTTGATCATTCTTATCCTACATGAATTTTAGTTTACTCATCCTCTACTTATCTAAAACACAGGCTTTGGATTTCAAACGAGATACTTCGAATTTCTTTAGTGCCCTAGTGACTGCAAGTAAAGAATAAAAGTTCAGAAGTGAACTTGTGATTTTATCGATTGAGACAATATGATTTCCAATGTTTTATAACGTCACTGAATTTCATTAATTAATGCTTGATAGGACTAACTGGGTGATTGATAATGGTTGTACATTGATGAACATGATTCATTTAATGGTCGGCAAGCAATAATCTTTATTTCACTTTTAGTCAAATTTTTGGTATCTCAATTTTAGTCACGGGCAGAGAACTTGAAGGATTCTAAACATTATTCATTTCATTTCTTTTTTTCGTATCATTGATTTCCTAGCAACTTTTCAGCAGCCAATAAGATAACCAACAGAGAACCTTATTATGAAAATTAATGTTCACAAACTACATCATCATATTTTTCATTTACATAAAGCTGCTATGTGTTTACCAGCTCCAATTTGAGACGGTGCTTCTCAGTCACGAAGATGACAAAAATCAAGAATTTTATGCTGCGGCGCGTGAGATTCCGTATATATTTCTATAATGCTACCGACCTATAATGACAACATACAAAAACTATTAGATTTCTTTGTCGGACTTGGACTAGGCAGTCAATCTCTTAAAAAAATTTTAGAGAGAATTTACGGTGCTAAAAGGAAAAGAAGGGCGCATTAGTAGTAGGGTTTATCCGATCGTTTATCGTGAGAATCTGGATGTAATTGACCATCTTTAATCGCAGCTATGACAATTTTTGGCAACTACATGTAAAACTTCATGACTATTTTAAGTATTTCAAAAGTGGAAACAGAACATACGTTTGAGAAACTTCATTTACCTCTGCAGAAATCATATGATAATTGATGATTTCTGGAATTTCGCAAATTCATGAAAGAGTGCATTTCCAAAGCAAATGTTGTACAATTTTCCAATTATGGTATAATCACAGTTCGATAAGTTCTGATTTAGCAATAATATAATTTGATGATCCTGACATTTGGGAATACGAGATATAATTGCATCAAAAATTGCTGAGTTAAATGACACATGCGAATTCTCACCACCTACACATCATGTCACTTGTCCTTTTGTCGTTATGAAAACACCAAAAATTTCAGTCCTAATTCTGTGCATTCGGTTGATGAGAATGCGTGGGTGAATAGAACTCTTCTTACCTGTGTTTAACAATGCAATATTATATTATAACGAAGATATCTGAACCGCAATATGCTGCAATGACGAGGGACATCGGGCTTGTGGTATCTGGAGATATGAATTGTAACAACGGCGTCAACTCAAAGTGGCATTGATGCCGCTGTCTCAGAAGAAGCCTCGAAATAACATTTTAACAGCAGAAACGTTCTTAGCAGCATCGAGCATTTATATTTTCTGATAAGATTTTAGGAAATCAGCCATCTCTTTCAATCTCTCAACCTTCAAGGACTTGATTTTCCGTCTGAAATCTTATCAGAAACATGAGCTCGTCCACTTGTTCGATGTTGTAAAAGGCTTTGCTGTTATTTCATTTTGAGGCTTTCTCAGAGACAAATTTATTAAAGCCGAGTTTCAGGACCACTTTGACTTTTGACCGTATCACTGTTAATTAACGCAAACTGTGATAAATTCAGCATAGACTAGCCGGGGCATTGGATACATAGTTTTGACGTTGGACTTAGGGGTGTGTACAATGACTGTTTTCATGAAACTTTCAACAACTGTTTTCAATCAACTTTTCGACATGAAGAAGTATTATTGCTCATAGGTTGCAACAATTCAGACAAGGATATAGTTGTGATTACTGAAGTTAAGAAGACTAACAAATAATGAAAGAGGTTAATTCATGAGTACATACATTATGCATACAACCACTTTTACGGAGAAACATGCATTCTACATGTTAACAGTTGTAGTATTCCGCTTTTTATTGAAATAAATAATTTTGGTTGAATAGCAAGCTTACTAAATTTCACCGCTTATCAAATTTTTTTTGCTTTACTATTTAGGCCATAAATGCATCGATGATAACTGTAAACAATACTGTTATCCATTTATAGTTTCAGTTTGGAAGTCGATCTGATATCAAAGAAATGAATAAATAAACTTCCAAAAACAATTACATGTCTTAGAGTTGCAAGACGAACTTACTACTCAATCAGTAAGAACTGTTGCTTATCAGAGTTGCTTAAATGACGTCAGCAGTAGTCTTCTCATTGAAACGCAGCAAAGAATAATGTTTACCCATAATGTCATTAAATAAATGAGAATAGTTGTATCCATA
Organism: Prostheceraeus crozeri; assembly: GCA_907163375.1. Classification (NCBI taxonomy): domain Eukaryota; kingdom Metazoa; phylum Platyhelminthes; order Polycladida; family Euryleptidae; genus Prostheceraeus; species Prostheceraeus crozeri. The sequence goes on along the minus strand of CAJQUW010004726.1, from coordinate 20,534 downwards.
TTGCAAGAAAGTTTTTGACCCAGCATTCAACCTGTCATGCATTTATGGCTCTAATAGATAATAAAGATCGAAAAATGCTCAAAGTATGAAAATATATCTAAAATTGACCTGCGGGAAGACTATAAATCTCAAATAATAAATTTTGTGGTTTTATCAAAGAATGGTCTTGAGCATGAATTGCTTAAGTCCAATGACACTTTTACTCGCCCATTTGAGTAAAACTGCATGAAAACAATGCTTTGACTGTCCAACCTTCTTTCTCCTTGTGCATGTGCATTTTACAACTAGCCAACTGTTTGTTTCATCTTGCTTTCAGGCATGACATTTCTATCTACTGCAATGATACACTGTAAGGCCTTTAGTAGACCGCCCAATAATCCACTCCTCTATTGGATAATGCTATCTTGCAGGTGCTGTTCTATTAGAGAGTGGCCAGACATTGCGTGTAGCATCTCCCAGTCTAAAAAGGCAAGAAATATCGCTTCAATAAAGCTTGCATGTATTTACGCTTATGTTCCATCTACAAAACTCGAATAACGAAGTGCTATATAAATACTTTATACATTGTGGAAGTATTTGTATTTCCGCTGATTAGAATGACTTATTAGTTTTTGATTAAAATTTCATATGATGCTAAATAGGCCTACATGCTTTGTTGATTTTCAGTAAATTAATATATGAATCATTTACCATGCTTGGACCTAAATCACCCACATGCCACTAATAGAGGCTCAACACTTAACAAGTTGGCATAAGCTTGGTGCACCTATGTAGTGCATTATGATATGCACTATGCATGAAGCACCTATATAGGCACTTAATGATTAATTTAAAGCAATTGTGACCGGGTAGCAGCGAAGAATCATAAGGCATGGAGGTATTCGTGGAGTGGATGCGCAGTGAATATGTAAATGCCAATAACATATCACATATCAGACAGGCCTTTGAATCAGATGTCGATCCAGGTCATATTTGGTGGTAACTAATTACTGCCATAATATATAAAAAGGCTTGCACCTATACTTATACTTACACTGCCAAAATGACTGACGAAATATATAAGAAAGCTTGCACTTTTCCTTGTACTTATACTTACACTGCCGAATATAGGAAGTGGTGGTCTATTACAGGTGGCGTTCTGTTGCAGGGTGGCGAACTATTTTTTTAACACTTCGTCAGGGTGGCGGTTTATAGCAGGTTTTGCGGTAAATTGATTTTTACGATCATTTGATAGCAAGTAATATTTGATCTTTCATTTTGAAACAAAAATATCTCTCACTGTGCCAGCATTATTCTATTTTATTGAGGAAATGACCTGAATCGTTCATTTTTAAGAGATGAAAGCAAATAGAAGCTGATTACAATTTCCGAGGCAAAAATATGCATTAATAAACACATCCAGTTCCACGGTTGAATTCCTCACAGTCGATGGGCTACAGTTGACAGAAATCAGGCGGCAGCCTACGCATAACCGTGATCTCTCCCCTCTGAGCATACATCATGTAGTAGGATTCGGCACTTTAATGGTTTGGCAGTTTGGCAATTTATTATGATTTTTAGAACTAAGGTTTTACTTGGGACACTTGGTGAACTCAATAAAGCAATTCTTCATTGATGAGGAGCATTGATTCAGAAGATCTTACATGTTTTGATGTCAACTCTACGCAAATTGCTTTTATTTCATTCGTATATTCTTTGTTTGCACACTCATTGTTGATTTCAATTTTCTTATTTGCTTTTCCAAATACCATTTACATATTAATTGTTATTATTTTATTTGTTTTATCATTCATAGACTTGTTAATTTTATCAATTAATTTTTATAATTTTATTATCTTGTCTAATTAGTCTACTTTAATGCATCTTTCGTACAAATGACCCTGAAATTTGGAGTGTTATTTACGGACGTGCAGAAACATCAATTTTTCGCTCTTTGAAAAATATTTGTATTTGTGATGGATTCTGTGTATTAATTTCTTTGACTTTGATTGACCTTGACTTTTGTCTGTCTGCTCTGTCTGAAGCTACGTGTGTTGCTCATAATCGTAAATCTAATTTGGTAACTGTTGTCCACGTAAGAAAACATAGATAAATCAGTTTTTCGACAACCCAAGTCAATTTTGCCATCTAAAATCCGAAAGGTAGAACATCCGAAGGGAAGCTAAGGGCATCTTACCTCTTGACGGTGCCTATGTTTTCTTGACTACGCCATATATCCTATGTGAATGTGCGAATGACCAATCATTTAATGCAATAGTCAAAACCAGCTTTTGCAGGGAACGAGGCGGAAAATGAAGCTTTCACAGAATGGTGTGCACCTCATAACTTCATCGAATCTGTGCGTCTGCCGAGTTCCGCATGGCTCCCCTTCTTTCTCAGAAAGGATCAGCGGGAAAGCATGCATTTTGTGTCTATTTGCAATTTCATGTTTTTTCGCTATAGTACGTACGTAGACAAACTTACAAATTTCAAGAATTGACTGCGATAGGATAGTCACTAGGTATATTCCAAAATTGAAATTTTCCTTCTATTCAGCAGGCTGTGGTACCTAGAGATGAGAAATTTTGTTTTAAATTACAGAGCGAAGCATTTCCATTGCATGTGAAAAATAGTGTCTACATAAAAAATACACTGTTCAGTATTGCTTTACATTCATGAATTTCAATATCAGCAAATCGTCATTCCGCGTCTCTGCTACAATATAATCCAAAGTGCATCCAAAGCTGTCATGTCTCAAACATTCATGCGAATGTAACAGGCAGAAATAGTTCAACAGTCCCACTTGATAAAATCAATGCTGCCGGTCTGATCTCCTAACTTTTGCTTGATAGGCAAAGCGCTTGACGTTCTTCTCCTTTCAACGTTTTGAAATAACTACATGAAACTTCATTTTTTTTCGATTGCTTTATAGCAAAACTTAAAAATACCATCAGTCGTCTTCAAATTTTCGTATTTAATCTTCAACTTTCATCTCCTCTTTGTTGCTGCGTTTCCAAATTGCTGACTGACTCGGAAAAAGGCATGTTCACGCCCTCATCTTTCACTTTCTTGCAAGTTTTCACCATTTCCTTTGTACTCAAACCGAAAGACATCAAAATAGCTGCTAAATTTCCTGCCGATCTTTCAATGGGATCAAATTTGGATTCGATCTCATCACCGCAAGATTCGGCGAAGTCTTCGTCCTCTTGCTCATCAATTTCAAAGTCTTGTCCATCACACATGACTTCATCATTTGCCGGATCTCGTTCAGAATGCATCCGCATCCTCTTCGATGGGTGTATCAATGCCGAGTCGTCTGTTCTAGTCGTATAGCCAACTGTACATTCGCATTTGCTTGTAGACTGTAAAATGTTTCGTCTTCCTTTGCTAGTCATTCCCCAGATTTAATTGTTATGTCAAAAACTTTGTCTAAATTTGCAAGGAATTTCTTAGTTTTTCATTTGGTAGTACATCTTTTTTTGTTGCAATTGAATGAAGCTACATTGTAAGTTCTGATCACAGTTTCTGGGGTTCGTCCGTCATAATATCCATTAACCTTTCACATTTCTTCCATCTCCTTTAGTACTTGAAGTCTTGCAACCATGTATTTCACTCGAGACATTTTTTTGAAGTCGTAAGGTCATTAATCGAAGATGCTCTCTTCTCTTACCAGTTTTCTAGATACATTGACACTTCAAAGCTTTGTCGTCAAAGAATTCGCTGCAAATTTAGACATCGTCCGTGACGAATGAAACTTCTTCGTTTGTAACACTGCGTATATGGACTTTTTTCAACGAATAGTTGATGAATCAAATGTCTCATCTTCTCCATCAGCGCTTTGTGTGTAAAAGAATAGTCAGTAGGGCTGCAAAAAAAGTTTTTTGTCCATCATATTTTAAATATTCTCCAAATATATTTTAAATATGTTTTTATGGGTTCTTTGTTTTTTATATATTTGACGAGAATTGTGGTAGTACTTGAGGTGAATCAAAGTAATATCTACCTTGTAAGATCTGGTGAAATAAAGGAAAGTATACCAATAGGCCAAAAAACTTCTTCAATTTGGGAAATCTTTTAGTTAGCATGCACAAAAATTCATTTACAGTTTGTCACTGAAAGTAGCATCTTGCTATATATTTCGGAATGCTTATCATTTCTTTTTTCAATTGATTTCTATACACAGGTTCACCTTTGAAGTAATAAACAATTTACCCAGATAAAGCTAAATGAAAGAAAAACCCAAAACAAGTAAATAATAAATTATTACTGAGATATTGATAGAAAATTCGAAATTGAAAAATGTTGTAAAAGATAATTAAGGTTGACGAAACACCCATATTGGATGGATGCAAGCTAAGGATACACTCAACACACTAAACATAACTGAAAGCACACAACGTCACTTTCATCAGCGGAATTAAATAGGAAGCAATCATCTACAAAAATATCTTAAAGTCTGCTGTTTCACGATCTTCATGAGCTAAGTAACCTAGCCATGATGATGCTGGTGAAAACCATCATGCTGGTGATGCATAATTCTGCCACGGTAGATTCTATTATCGCTGTAACTGCACTGCATGTACCTACTTTGGTAAAAACTAAACGTGAATCGAGTAAACTGTACTTGCTCTGCTAGCGTTAGGAAAGTGTATTTGTTAAGGGATTTACTGACATTTCATACGCAATTACGCATGCACAGAAGGGATTACATCGTTTTAAGAATTGTGAATTGTGTATCGAAAAAAGAAAATGCGCCTTTTACAGGAAAAAAGCAATACGGAAACATTTTCAAGAAACGTATTAAAACATGTTTTAAATATCGCAACCCTAATAGTCAGTCAGCGACATAGCAACCATCCTCACCTTCTCTCTTCACTTCGGAGACACGTCTTGTTCGGGATCAGGTTGATTTTGCTATCAAGTAGGCCTGTAGCTATTTAAATGTAAAACGAGAATTTCTATTTCATTGGTTGGAGGCACTTTGGTAAAAAAAAGGCTTTACGTCACTCGTTTTCCTCATCTAGATCAAGTTCCTCAATGCCAGGAGGACAGCCTGAAAATGTTTTTGGAATATCTATAATAGTCACGCTTGCACGAAATACGCATTAAAATAATTGAACAAGATATAGGCTTCAAAGAAGAAGAAATAAAATATCAACAATTAATATGTAAATGGTATTGGGAGAAGCCCAGTCAGTACCAGTCAGTGTGAAGATCTTTGAAGATTCTATCAATAGAAACCACCAAAATGAATGAATATGCGAGCAGAAAGAATATACGAATGAATTAAAAACAATTTGCGTTGAAAAATAGGTCGACAACAAAACATGCAATAATATAGTCCCACTTATTTCATGAAACAATTGCTCACATTATCTGAGCATCAAATGCAATGCACTCAGAGTAATAGCATAAGTAATAAAGTGAATACGTCACTTTTTGAAGCAAGTTGATTCGACAGTTATCTCCATGAACTACAGAAATCTAGAATACCATAGAAGTATGATGGCTATAAAATCTACTTCCATACAGAAGAACAAAGCTGCAGAAGTCACTTTGTTCATATTTATGCTATTGAAGTAGGCTGTAAAATAGCATAGATAGCTAGCAAATTAAACACTAAATCTTAGCGACCGTAGACATTGCGTTCCTATCTACAGGAGGTCAACAGTGCGGTTTGGAAGTCCATTGCTTATCACACTCAGAATAGCTTGATCAGCTGCGTGACTGTGTAACAAGCTGTCCTGTGTTTATTTACTCTGGCTTTGCAGTTCTCGGTCGAATATTTGGTTTGGTATTGCCCAGAAACCAGGGCAGATGTTGGTTTCAAATCTCAAAAAAAATCTCTTCAAAAAATGTCACAAATCTAAGCATCAAAATGTGATAAAATTTTTGTCAGCATAGCAAGCCTGTTCAAGAATAGTATATCCACTATCCTGTGCATATTCCTTTGTATTTTCTTTAACGTGCACAACTAACTTACTTTAACAATACTTTACGCTTGCATGCAGCAAGCCAGGCAAAATTAAATCATATAGGCTTATGTAGGTTTTTCAAATAAATAGACCGACAAAGACGCAATAAGATGTTGTGGTAGTATCGGAAAAATCTATCAACTTATGTACACTATTAAATTAATCGTGACACTCTAGATGCATGGAACAAAAAGGAACAATTGCGCGAGGTTCTCTCATCACATAGACAAAGTAATAATCTGCTGCAGAGTGGCTAAGTGCTTGGACTAGCGATCTTTTGGTCTAGAGGTCGAACCCCGAAAGTGTCATTGGATATCGACATGAAGGATATCTGAGCTGATCGTACCGCAACACTCAAAAAGTCTAACTACGTCTAAGTGATTTTGCAAAATCTTTGAATAGGAACGAATGAGGATACGCCTCCAGCCGTTGCTCTACTGACTTTTCGATAGCTGTGTTGAGTGCGAGCTGAGCACTCCAGAGTAATCTGTGAATAGTTTACATATACGGAGCGAAGGACGAGTCCTATTAACCCCCAAAAGTCAGTGCTTCGTAATAGCTTCCATTTCTAATTTCTAGGAGATGAAGACTAGCAATCAATCCATTGAAAGTGACTTTTGCACGTGCAGAAAATATCATCTTTCGACCACCTTAAGACGCATTTGTGTTGCCTAAAGTGTATTGAGGCCATTGAGACTTCAACGTGTCCTTGACGATATCATCTGATTTTTAACTAATACTGCGTGAATGACGAGCGCATCTGTTCCCATTCACTTTAGGTGAATATTGCAGATCGCTGCCAAAAACATCGCATCAATGATTATATTGTTGTGAGTTTGAATTTCGCCAAATATTCAAATTGTAAGATAATTACTAAGCAGAAATCCTAATTGACAGAGAACGGACATTCAGCAAATTGATGTAGAGGATAGCCGTTAACAGGAGTTGACGATTGTTCATTCTGTTGATCAGACCAGAAGGCTGATGATGAAAAAGTCTCCTTGCTTTTCGGCGTAATAATTGTAATTATATGTAAAAGAAAATTTATTTTACATATAATTACAATTATTACGCCGAAAAGCAAGGAGACTTTTTCATCATCAGCCTTCTGGTCTGATCAACAGAATGAACAATTCAGCAAATTTTCATTGAATCCCCACAAAACCCCTGTAAACAACTGAAACAAACAAATAAACTGACTTGGAAAACTCCGGTAACGAAGACCAAGATGGCCAGGATATATGCAACGCTGAGCATAATGATAAACTTGGTAATTGACATCGCCCTATACTTGAATGGGAAAACGATGGCTATGAAACGATCTACCGCAAAGATGACCAAATTCCAGATAGATAGGCCAATTAGAGTCCAGTTGATGGTTTGACCCCACCAAATGTGACAGAGAAAGCGATCAAATCCCAGATTCCCAGTTCGTGGCATTCCAGATGGCTGCAGTAGATTAATGGTGGAAATCAAGCAAAGTGTTCCATCTAATACGGCTTGATGTCTAAGAACAAGGCGGCTAGATTGAGAAAGACTCTTCGAAAGTCGTCCAATGATGAAGAATGCGGCAATGTTCGCCACAAATCCGATACTTCCAGCTATTGCGCCAATTATATTGACCACGACAGACCATGCTGGTTCTCCAGGCGTTGGGGCCGGGCCCAATGTGGATGTAATAGGTTCAGTTGTGGACATGTCTCTCAGAAAGGAATAATCTCAAAGTCGACGATATATTACCTGTTATAATTCGGCGATTCTAAGCGTTGATTGCAAGAAAGTTTGACCAATAACTACGAGCGATGATAAATTGCTAAATAATTGACTGCAATGATGATTTGATGACGAATGTGTGAAAATGCGATGACAGACGTTTTTGGATAAACTCAGCAACAGTCGAACTGAATCCGACAAGATACATGTCCAGACCGTGTTGTGAAGCTCATCTCTCGAGAGCCGATTCGTCCCGCCCTTTCCTGACTGCTCCGAGCGCCATGTGTGACATTCACTGCTTAACATATTTCGTGTGTGTGAAATTTGCAGTGATGGTATCTGTTTAATTTCGCTCGTTTATCGTCAATTCAAAAATAGTAAAATTCAAAATTCAAAATCACGAGTTTTGACTGATTTTAAAAATTTCGAATTTTCACCAAATTTTCAGATGCCAAACTGGTTGAATTTAGTGATAAGTTGCTTATGAGTACAGAAATAGATTGATAAGACTGATTTGCAGGTTTGCCGTGGGACGAGATTTCATCATCCCATTCCCTCTCCATTTCCACAGGATTTTTCAAATTTTGCAATTACTTCCCATAATAATTCCCATAAACCAAATATTTGAGAAGTATAGCCGACTGCAGGCCTGTGGTATACATGCATGATAATCCTACATAAGGTCTTATAGTGCCTCCATTGGATCTTGCATTCATTCTGCAAGATAATGTAAATAAATGGCTATAAAAAACTTTTTTCATCTGATAATGCAGACATTCGATGAACATAAAGAACTATATCTCATTTAGAGATGCAACCTGTGGCTGCAAACACCAATGAAGGATACTTATGAATGCTAGAAATATGACATGAACGTCGGCCTTATTTGCTTGCAGTGTGTCATGAATAAATAGATAGATAGAGGAAGCCCGATACATTTCCAATGGATAGCAAAGGTGGACAAAACTGAATTTTCCATATTCGCGTCCGCAAAATCCAAAATCAATCATCCGCATCTGCGCTGTATCCGCACCGAATTAGCAGTAAAGGTCTCCGAAATTTTTATGCGGCTCGTTCAGGTTCAAATAAACTTAATAGGACCATTTGTGATTTTGTGGATTCTATAACTATAGACTAGACGTCCAACAAATAAACTCATAAGTCCACGCATAACTACAAATTGCCAGCTTAGACTAGACTACATGAATACTAGAACTGTAGCCACTATCTTTTGGGAACGGTTTATTGTACACATTTTGACCGTGTAGCGATTCTGACGTCTAATTAAAAGCAAAATCGAGAAGCCAGCCAGGGCTATAAAATCGGGCGGGCTGCCCGGGATGCTGACCAGAATAAGCGACCCTGCTTTGTTCTGAGAATATGCTTCGTATTAATTTGCTCGATAAGCAAAATATATAATAAGCTTTTATATTCAAGCAAGTTTAAAAGTTGCAATATTATAAGTTATAAATCAGTGCAAGTAATGCGTAATGCATTTTTATTAATTTCTTACTCGGGCGAACTTGCTAAATGCTCACGCTTTTGTGAGTGTCCAAAACAAAGTCGTCACGATGGAAACGTCTCGTAGACATGGAATAACACTCGTCCTTCAGGAGTGCGTATAAATCTTCTTTAAACTATGCCAGTTTATCTAGTAATGTATTTTTTGCTATCTAGAGATCTCATTAAATCCCGTAATATCCCTGTCCCTGTTCCTCCCCGAATAGAGATCAACTATAACATTGTTAATCTGTCCCTACCCGAATAGAGATAAACTGGCATAGTTTAAAACGGTTAAAGGAGTTTCATTGATATTTGCTGAGATATCTCGGCCAATTATCTGTCGAAATTCCCTCGGGCTATGCCCTCGGGAATTTTAACAGATAATTGTCCTCATTATTTCAGCAAATATCAATGAAACCTCCTTTAACCATTACGCAAAGGCTTCAATATCTACACTGCTAGAGGTAAAAATGCTCTTCGACGTTTATAAATGTTTTATTAAAGGCAAACGCTCGCTTTTCTATTTCACTAACAATGGAGAGATTACCACTGGAAAGTGCACCATTCAGGAGACAGCCATTTTGCAGGTATTGGTTTCTTGGTGTCACCGAAATGCCGAAATGCAATCACTGAAGTAAGGCCAGTAAAATGATCGGATCATCTTCCTGAGAATGGACGCAAAGCCGCAACCGGTAAACATATTACAAGTACAGTAGTGTTCGGATTTAGTAACATGCCATCGTGCTGGTAAACATGTTACTAACCGCAAATTGTTACTAAACCCAAATTTTCAAAAAACCATGTCATTGATGATATTTTAATGAGATAATGGCACATTGACGGCACCGACTCAGACTAAAAAAGATAGGGTATATCCTGTTCTTGGCATGCTTGCCTCCACTGCACTTTTCTTCCTTGAGTGCCAGTGTTTTATTCGGTAGCACCTTCCACATAAGTCCGCATTCGCACCTGTTTGAACCATTCATGAGGCAGTAGATCGAGTTCTTCGTAGTTGCACTTCTTACTGGACTTTTGTGTATGTTTCACCAGCCTCGAACTGCTTCAATATAGCATCCTTGTTTTTCTTGATAACACAGGCAAAAACTCAATCGCTTTTGAATTATCGAACCTTTATTTAAATCTAGAATTACGGAATAATTGTCAGAAAATGATAGTCGAGTTTGCTTATTCTTAGGTGGAGACATGATGCATGCATACAAAATTAGACGATGATTGTGATGATATGTTTTCTTAGAAGCCGGTGATTGGTCTTTAATTGCGCCTGAATTGAGAGGGATGGGATATCAGTCATCAATGAACCTGATGATCGGATCATGAAATAATCTGCACACCTGCTTCCTCAGATAACATCTAGAGGTTTACATCTCGATGAAACCTGATCGGCGTAAAGTAAGGGACGTGCGCACAAAGACTTCTCGTTCGCAGGTGGTCAACATGTTACAATACTCAAACGATTTCATCAATGGTGCAAATAAGAGTGGCCACTGAACCCGAATTGTTACAAAATTCGATGTTATAAAATCCGAACAATTAAATGCATAATATAGATGTATAGGAAAATGCCAAGATCCAGGAAACGGTTGATCAAGTTTCGAAACGTGAGAGATTCATAGTGATGTGAGATTGAAATGCTCAGATTGGAGCAAATTTGGAACATCTGGCATGTGGAAAATTTGGACTAGTGCAGACAAATGACGTAGCCTCCTGCCTCTGGATTGGATGGAGGATTGCAGGCTAATAACTCTTAACACCATTTTTCAACACCGTAATAAAAAAATAAATATGGATTTCGACAGATGGCAGTGTTCGAAAAATGATTGATTGCATAATTACGAGAGGACGAAATAAAGATGAATGCATGATTCGAGGTCCCTGATAAGCGCTGGTTGTGACGCGAACCATCAGTTGTTTTGGGCAAAACTCCCATGTAAAGCATGGAACAAAAAGCCGATTAAAATGGTTGAATCTAAGCGAGACTTTGCAATTCTAAATGACGAGAAAGTACGTAACGAGTTCAAAGACCGTCTGAAAGAGCAGTTGAAAGGAGAAACATCTTGGCAGTCGTTCCAAAGGGCGATGATCAGCTCTATTGAAAAAACATGCCCGGAAAGGAAACAGAGGACAAAGCCTTGGATAGATGACAAATGCTGGAAACTCATTGAAAAAAATGCGAGATGCGAAGAAAAAACAATATGGAAGGAGAAGAACACAAGAAAGCTTGCAAAGAGGGTAAGAAAGCTTTAAGAACACCAAAAAGAAGGTGGCACAAACAAAAGGTGATGGAAGCGGAGGAGGCTGCACCGAAAGGAGACACGCATGCAATATACCATGTAGTGAAGCAGATGAGTATAAAGGAGACAGCAAATCCTGAAATTGGGATTAGAGATGGATCCGGAGAGATGCTATATAATTTAGATGATGTCCTCGCAAGATGGAGCAACTACTGTGCACAATTATATCATGACACATCAAGCAACAGTGAAGTAGGAGAAGAGATGAAGGAGATGAAAGGAGAGTAGAAAAGGAGATGAAGAGCCTGAAGTTCTCGAAAGTGAAATTCAGTATGCAACCAAGAAACTGAAGATCAAGAAAACAGTTGGCATAGATGGAATCCCTGCGGAAGGATCAACGACAGTGAAAATGATGAAGAAGAAGATCGACGAAATCTGCCAGACAGGTAGTTGGCGTGACGCGTGGACAATATCAGAAGAAATCACACTGCCAAAAGTATCAGGAACGCCAGATCGAAGATATTGCTAGAAATCCTCAGACAGAGGCTTCATTTTTATATCGGATCTCAAATAGCAGAAGAACAGTTTGGTTTTACAGCTGGGAAAAGAGCGACAGATGCCATCCTAATGATGAGAAAGGTATTGCAGGAAGTTGCGAAAAGACAGGATAATGAAGAATTATGGGTCCTTTTCGTTGATTACAGCAAGGCTTTCGATTCCGTTCTCCACGCGGCCTTATGGAAGGTGCTTGACGATTTCGGGGTACCAAAACATCTAATATGGCTATAAAAGGAATTATTTGAAAATACCAGCGCTGTGGTGCGTGTTCATAATCGACGATCAGAATCATTCAAGTTTGGAAAAGGAGTCAGACAAGGCTGTCTCATATCACCGCTCCTCTTCAATTCAATCGACGAGAAAATCATGAGAGAAGTTGGGAAAGAACTTTCAGAAAGAGCAGGTAAAGTTGTTGGTGGGAAATCAATTTGGAACATCAGATGCGCCGACGACACAACTTTGATAGCGAGTACGAAAAAGGAATTGAAGGCACGGCAGAACATCTTAAGGCTATGAGTGAAGTATACGGATTAGCGTTGAATACGAAGAAAACGAGTTCCATGACAGTAAACGGTAAAGGAAGCATCGCCATTGGAGAAGATAAGATCGATAATGTCAGTAAATTTCAGTTTCTGGGATCCTACATCACTCCCGATGGAGACAGTAGGACAGAAGTGAACATCAGACTGAGTGTAGCCAGAAGAGCGACAGTGGATCTAGTCGAAGTATAGAAAGCAAATAATTTGAGCCTTAAGATGAAAGTCAGATTCGCCAAATTCCTGGTCTGGAGCATAGCGTCCTACAGCTCAGAAAGCTGGACACTCAAGAAGAAAGAATGATCAAAGTTTTTGAGCTATGACTATGGAGAAGAGTCTTACGACTAAGCTGGACACAAAAGAAAACAAATAAATATGTGAGACAGACAGGCGTATCAGAGGGAGAAGGACTCCTCGGGAAAATAAAAGAAATAAAAATGAAGAAATATGACCACTGGAAGAGAAGAGGAGGGAGTCTGGTGAATGTATCAACGGAAGGAGAAGTGTGTGCAAAGCTTAGAAGAGGAAGAAGATAACGAACATGGGTTGACAACATCCGAGAATGGAGGGGAGGCATGGCAAGTGCAAGATCGATTGACATCACGAGGAACGCCCACGGCTCTACACAGGACTAAGGCTTGCGGATCTGAACAGAGTGTCATGATTTTTATAACTCCTGTGAATTTGTTTTTACCACCTGCAGACACACGCGACTTAGCATGCACTTGCAAGACGCGCAGTGCTCCTTTTGTTCCTTCATAAGCGGATATCAACTACTTGATGTAATTGGTCAGACATTAATGTAGAGTCACCCAAGTCACCCAAGTCACTCACGAGCAAGTGACTGAGAATTCGTTAAGTGTGTTTATCTGTGATCCACCACGTCCAGAGAGCCATGACACACACTGCAAGATCTCTTTCTTACAGCTTCTTTCACCAAGGTTTGCTTCTGATTTTCTCAATCGTTTGCAATATTTTGCAATCTGTACAGAAGAAAATTTTAGAATTGAAGTCTCGTGTATCTCAATATGAATGTTCGGGCAGATGAGAGTACAGTATAAAAATATATGTTGTCAAAATAGTGCAATGATAGACATAATTGCAATCTACATGTACTTGTAGATCCATTGCAGTTCACACAAACTGATAGCGAAAATAAGCAGAAAATCAATATGAATGCAATTCTATAATAGGCTTGATTAGTAAAAATAAAATAAAAGATCACAAGGAGCACGAATGAAAAGTTATCGGAGAAAAAAGGAGAATCATGAAAAATTACAGTAAGCAAGCCTAAAACACAGATTTAGAAATTCATCTTCTGACTAGTCGACTATTAGAAAATCGAGGATGAGCAACACCGTGAATTACACGTGAAAGCACGTGAATGACACAGATTATTTTCTCAGTGTAACTCGTTGTAGGCCTGCTGACGTTGGAATCAAACTGAACCTTCCTGAATTGAATTAGTTTCATCATCTTGATATAATTCGGGGCAATATAATTATAACTGAATGATTCGAATCATATCTTGCATCGACTTCTTCGTCCTCCATCACAACGCAGTAAAAGGCTGATTCTTCCTCACGTGAAAACCATGAGAAGACAAAATAGATTTGTTTATCATGCTCTGTTAAATCTAGCAATGTTTCACTTCATTAACTTTTCTGTGCATTACGTGTATGCTATTTGTTTTATCAAACTCCCTTTTTCAAATGACTTCTATTGGCGAATCGTTTATTTTTTTGTCTTTGAAATAAACACTTATTGTTATTATTAATATTATCGTTTTGTTTTACTCATCATTTTTACATGAAAATCGGATGTACGATATTTCATTCCAATGCTTCTTTGATTAAAATCAAAGTTGTCACACGAATCACCGTTCATTGATAATTTGAATTCGGATGAATGTATTCAAAGCTTTTTTGATCAATTTAGCTGCTTAGACTCGATCATTTGTGTGTTAAAAGCTTAGTCAATAGATTTAAAGTTACATTTTGTGGACAGCATTCAAGAACAGTCAAAACTTGAAGAGCTTTATTCCGTGAAATAGTCCAATCCATCACCATTAACTTCTGAAAGTCGATGATAGACGTACTTTCATCGGCTGCTACTTATGTTGAAATCAAATTGTTGTACTTTACTCAATGACTCATCAAAGTTTAACATAGTGTGGATATTTTATTTGAAATACAAAATGAGGAGGTTAATATACGGACGACTGCCTTGCATGACGCTTTAAATATGCACAAGATGTAGGCGAACTCTCTTATAAAAGAGTAAGTCGCAATCTGGGACTCGGTGACTGATGCTTGTCTGCAGCGGCCAGACGATTCTATAGATAGATTCAATTAGATTCTAATTTCATTAGAATGGAACAACATTCATCAGTAATAGTACGCAGTCAGAACGAGTTTCTGCAGGAACGAAGCCGAAAATGAGACTTTCACATAATGATGTGCACCCTAAGCCTATTACGAACCTGCACGTCTGTCGATTTCTAGTTAGCTCCTCTTCTTGTGAGGCACTATCAAAGAAAAAATACATGTTAATCCAATAAGACGCAGATTGCAGTTTTTGGCAAAAATGAAAAGTTCTATGTTTTCTCTAATGAAATGGAAAGTACGGTACTAAGTCTACAGCCATAGTTTTTGACTTGAAATGTTTTTAGAGAGTTTCCTATCATTTTCATGTGTTGCTATCATGTTTCGCATCCGTCATGCATACGAGATGGTGGTTGAATGTGAATAAAATTGGCAAAAATACTGGTGTTTGCACAGGTTTGGAGGCTTGACAAAATCTGAATATGTTTACTTTCATAGACAGAGATGTATGAACATATGACAGGAAATGACATGAATTTTCATTTCATTAGAAGAGCACAGATAATAGAGATGTACTTAAGCCGAGCCGCAGCTTGGCCGAGCCGAATCGATGGCGGCTCAGCTCGGCTTTAAATCATCTTCCATCGGCTCGGCTCGGCTCGGCTCCAGTTGTTCGAGCCGGTCGGAGCCGCGGCCCCTCGGCTTGGCTTGAAATACATCGTTTGTAGTTTGGTCCCATGCCATTCTTTCAAGACAAGTGAAGTCATATCGAAGTACATATTACTCTGTACATATTACTACTCATAATACGTCTGAAATAACTTCAGACGTAGTATTGTGTACAAAAATACCCCTGTACAATAATACAATAACACCCAGCTGTTCTAATAGCGATCGGTCAACTGTCAACATCGACTTCGTTATATATAATTCATTGAGGAACACAGCAAACTCAAGCTAATCCTCGTTTTTATTCAAGTCGTAGAAAGAAATTACATCGAAATATCTCCCGAATTTTCGTGATTTAAGTTATATTATGAAATATTCATAGCCATGTTGAAACAAGTTATTCTGCTCCCTGTACTTTTATTGTAGGATGACATAGTTAAAATAAAAACAAGTAAGTGACTGATAAAAACCCGACGTTTCGTCTCACAGAGAGATACTCATGGGTAGCTGATGACGCCTGGTAGCTTAATTCTTCACCAGCTACCCATGAGTATGTCTCTGTGAGACGAAACGTCGGGTTTTTATCAGTCACTTACTTGTTTTTATTTTAACTATGTCATCCTACAATAAAAGTTACAGGGAGCAGAATAACTTGTTTTAACATGGCCATGAATGATTACCTCCCGTCAAAAGCAGTTAAGATGATGCATTTTGTGAAAGCATAAATTTATGAAAAGAATTAAAATTCATTAATTTAGGAGACTTTAGGCAGACTTAAAGACCTTTGCCTAAACTCAGTAATGGACAGTTTTCATAGTCTTATGCTAAGATTGATGGCCCAGAGGCTCTTTATCATTCGTCAATGACCATCATCCTCAAATGGTGGCTTGCGCTGCGATAAATGTCTTTCTCAAAATTTCATGATAAAACTGATGCGTAATTATATTAACCCGATGCATCAGATCGTTGGAGAAAATAAAAAGTAGAAAACTGCGTAGGAAATTTGTGAGAATAATACACAAGGAAAACCATAGCCATGTATAAATATTGCATCAATACAGCCAGGAATCTTCATAAGACAAGATAATAATTGTAACGTTGCCATATTACTAGCTTTTATCGTCAAGCGAAGAATTCCTTCACAATCTATAATTGATCATGAAACTGTAATTATATCCATATGTTCTACAATCACCGCTTGCTAACAAACTGTGTGTATACACACTGTATATTAGTCAGGTC
Organism: Prostheceraeus crozeri; assembly: GCA_907163375.1. Taxonomy (NCBI): domain Eukaryota; kingdom Metazoa; phylum Platyhelminthes; order Polycladida; family Euryleptidae; genus Prostheceraeus; species Prostheceraeus crozeri. Next base: position 3,783 of record CAJQUW010004726.1, on the reverse strand, counting down.
GAGTCATGTACATCTCTAACAGAAAATTCTTTTTGGCCAAAAAACTTGAATCTGCGTCTCATTGTAGTAACATGTGTTTTCCCCCGTCTGAAGGTTAGAACATGGCAGACGCTAGGGCATTCATCATTCTATGAAAGTCTCATTTTTGGCCTTTGCAAGATCAAGGATTGTATTTCCTCGGTGCGAAGACATCGCCTCTGTCATTCACTTTCACCCTACCCGGGCGATTTTGAGATTTGAATACACTCCTCCTCTGATTTTGATGCTCCAATCATTCGATTATCCCGGAAAAACACCTTAGTGGTCCATGATCCTTCCAATGATGTTATCAGGTTTTGCCAACCCGGGATAGCAATTCAAAGCGTGACCTGTCTTATTTCTAAAATTTTAAATATTTAGGCAGCTGATAAGTTGACACCAAAAAGCGACTGTTATGAACAATGAAGCAAGTCAGATCAATGCAGCGCGCGCACACATGAAGAAATGCGTGACCCCGTGAGTCACTCTGCGACGAGGCAATCGTTGATGTTTTTGGCGCTGTGTTGACGTCACTCAATCGCACTAACTGAAGGTGTGGACTTGGAGAAAGGAACGCTCATACTTGTATTATTGTAGAGCTGCGAACATTATAATAAAGTATAAAGAGAATATGGATTCGATTCCATCTGTATACTCGTGCATTCGAAAATTATCCTGCTATTGTGCTTGTCTGTGAAATTAAAATACATCGAATTCAATGTGATGCAAGGGACCATTAGACAGATACGCTTCTACATATGGCTAATGCAGGTTGCATTGTGAAACATCCACAAATGGATGCTCGAACGTAGCAGGAGATAGCAGCTTCCAGCTGATGCATGTAGTTCAGCACAGCAGGGTACCCCTTTTAATTTGCTAACCGATAAGTCAGTCTCTCTAAACCCACCCAGGGTTGTCAAAAGGTGATTGTACCTAATCAAATTGGGATAATAGGAATCTATTGAATTTAAGTGCATCTAACTGATTATTTGATAGTAGCAATAAATTATAATTGCAATTTGTTATTTTTCAATCATTTTACGCCAGCGTTGTCATCAGGTAGACAAACATGCATCTCAGAACTCCGCTTACTGCACTATCTGATACTAATAACTTGCAACAAGCACATAAGTGTGCAGAAATATATTTGTTACATAGACAAATTAATTTATAAATATTTGTAGAATGTTTCAGATTTGAACATTTAAGTGATTAAGGTAATATTTATCAAATAATAATCAAATATTTATCAAAAAAATCAAATGCATATTATTTGATTATTTTATAAAACAATTGTACAATATCTCTTAAACCTATTACAATCAACCATAATTAGATAAACTATCTCTTTTCTTCAACCGGGCAGTGATTGCAAAAACTAAAAGATAATTTATTGCAATATTCATAATCATGACTATCTTCCATGTAACATTCTCAAAATTACAATGCATTTTGTTGCATATGAATAATTGCAATTAAATTGTTTAAATTTAATTGCAATTCAAGTACTCAAAACTAGGTACATTGTACTTTCTTCAATTTTGCGCGTAAAAGTACACTTCTTCCAATTTTTCCTGTAAGAATCGCAATTTGGTCAACTAATGTCTCCAGGAGCCCACCCCAACACATGTAAAATAGCTGTAAATCAGGGACAAGTGAATCTTGAGTTCTAACACATAAAACAAATGACAAGCATGTTTCATGCTTCTATATAAGTAAATCTACAAAGAAATATTTTCTACTGATCATCTTAAAAATTAAAATTTCAGATCTGCTTCATTTACGATGTTTTACTGTGAGGCATCAAAATAGTCCGGCAGCCAGATCACGTTTCTGCAGGAAACGAGACCAGAAATGACTTTCACAGAATGATGTACACCCTACAGCTATCACAAATCTGCGCGTCTGCCGAGTTCCCCTTGCGCTTACCCGGTTTCTGTTATTGTCAGACAGGATCAAAGAAAAGACACAATGGGAGGCAGATTGCAGATTTGTTTAATGAAATTATCAAAAATTATGGCTTTATGATCAGTATTTTTCACTTGATAAGAGAAAATTTCATTTTTACCAAAAACTTTAATCTGCCTCCCTGTGTTTTTCTTTCATCCTCTCCAACAAGAATAGGAACCTGATAGAACACAGCAGACATGCAGATTCGCAATAGGCATAAGGTACACATCATTCTGTGAAAGTCCAATTCTGCAAGGAACTCGCTCTGGTTGCTGGACTGAAATGTAATTCTTGAAGGTAACTGAAACTGCGAAGATTTTCAGATAGAGTTGGAAATACTAATTAATTAGCTTTAATCTCAATGATGAGGCAAATATAGTGATACTGTGGACGAGACTTAATGCGCAATAATCAGGTAGACATTGACTGATGAATTTTCGTGTTGGAAACGGCACAGTTAAAGGCCTTCAGTCTTCAGTAAGGCAAAATGACGGACAGAATTTTCAAAACACTGATCAGAGGTTGATAGCGGTCACCAGAGTGATGATACTCGCCATTTCTGTCCACCTGATGGAATCGTCATGATCTCCTTCCTCCAGTTGAGGGCAATGTGTGCACTTGGTCATCGCGTATTCGATAAACAATTCGATGGACTTCATATAAACATCCCATCCGGCCATCCTGCGCATGAGAAAGTTACACTCGAAATCACGGTGTCGATGGAGTTGCTGAACATGACCGTCATTGTGCACTCCATAATCATTCACTAACATAGACGGAAGCTGCCAAAACACCAGAGAGACAACAGTGCGAAAGTGAAAGAGGTGACCAGTCTCTATCTTGCCAACTCCAGTGCCTAGATAGTTTTGTTTTTAGAAAGAGCTATTATTTTCTTTCCAGCAATGAACTACAGTGGAGTTAATTCGCACTGGCTAAAAATGTTCCCAATGATTGAGATAGGTACCACTGGGAAGGGTCCGATTTTTTGTCTTGTTGATTAATTAAGTTAATAAGGAAAAAATCATGACATGACACCGTTCTATGTATCATTGTTCTCAGGGTTAGGATGCTGTTCTATATAAACCACTTTGATATAAACATTCAATCTTCATTGTTCTATGATTTGTTTTTTTTAAGCCATGACACAATTTTATTATGTAACTCTTACATATCATATCTAGAGTTGCCGTTGTTCAGTGGTGGCGCCAGGGTCCTAGAGCTGGGGGGTCCATGGAAGCGTTGTGCCGACGGTTTTAACCGAAGTGCCGACAGGCTATACCGCCTAATTATTGTAATCTATGAACAGCTATGCCTACTTGTGGGCTATACATGCACATGTCAATTGTGTAATTGAGTTGTAAATGTGCAATTTTTGCACACAAAAAATTGTGCAATCGATGCACACTTTGTTATGCACCTACACATATGTCCGATTTCTTCTTTTCAGACAATTTACATGTCAACTATCACCGAAAGTGTGTTCCTATCTCTGAGATTTATTTAATTATTAATAACGAGTACATCTATGATCTTCTTTCAAAATCTTGCGTAATGCATTTACATGTAGGCTATGTCAACTTTGAGAATTTTGAAAGAAATGCCTGTTGGCTTACTTCGTGTACATTGCATAAGAGCAGGTAACAAGTTTTGTACCGGTTTGTTAAATTTCTTCTTGCGTGAACAATTAAAATTAAAATAAGTAACCATGAACTAAAAGCATCTTCGCTTGCTAAACGCTACGTGTTGTATAAATACGAAGATGCTTTGACTCATATGTAGCGTGCGTGATGATGACCATCATGCACTCTTTTTTCT